>JAHFWG010000364.1:4400-14710 GCA_020233015.1 Callinectes sapidus | reverse complement strand
ACAAACACACACACACACACACACACACACACACACACACACACACACACACACACACACTTGATTAGAAATAAAAGGAAGGAAAACAAGAAAAACACAAATACACACTAAAAACAAAAAAGGTAGAATTAAACCTAAAAATTGTAAAAATAAATAAATAAACAAAATAAGAACATAACAAAAATAACTTAAATTGTCACACACCCATACACATATATACACAGACACACACACACACTTCATTAGAAATAAAAGCAAGGAAAAACAACAGAAAGAAATAACAAATACACACAAAAAATAAAAAATAAAGACCCACACACACACACACACACACACACCCACACCCACCCACACCCACACACACACACCCACACACACACACACATTACCTGGGACTGTTTCTGGAGTTCCCTGTTGCCCAGAGTGATCAGCTCCATGACAGCCTCCACCGCCCGGGCTGTGTCAAAATCGTCTGCCAGGGAACGCTTCACTCTGGCACGCGTCTCCACCAGTTTCTGTACGGCAAGGGAAGGAAGGGAGGAGGATGACGGTGTGACACGGATGGAGTAATAGAGAGAGAAGGGAATTGAAAAGATGGAATAAGTGTGTAGTGGTGGTGGTGGTGGTGGTGAGAAGTGAAAAAATGAAAGTGGAAGGGAATAAAATGAGGAAGGAAATATAGATGATGGAATAAGTGTGGTGGTGATGGTGATGGTGGTGGTAGAGGTGGGCACTTGCATAACCGCTTGCATTACTGTGTTACTAATGCATTACCACAGTGGGGATGAGGTACTGCAGTGACACAAGAAATTTTCAAAGTAATGCACTGCCAGTAATGCATCAAAACATTTCATCGTTACCACTTGTGTCATTGTTGTTTTCAGGAAGATGTGAAATGAAGATGACAGTCATTGAATTTGTTGTTTGGCACTGTTGAGGTGGGTGTGTTGTGCAGCAATTCACAACACAGTGTCATGGTTTAGTCAGCTTTCAGTGTGTTTACAACCACACAACAACCCCAACGTTCAATATGTATTCATTTTCTTTCTACTGATCAACTAGTGACCAGTGACTACCACACAATGGATGGTTGTGTGAAGAGAGAGAAGAGAGAAGAGAGAAGAGAGAGAAGAGAGAGAGGAGACAGGAGTGTTTGTGGCAACAGCAGCAGCACCACCACCACTGGCTTCACGACAACACTCCATCAGCATTGCTCACTGTCAGAAATGTCTGTGTTGGACTGTTTTAAAATGGTTTGATTTGGGGCTATAATGCAACAACACTAACACCAACAACACCATCAACAACACCAACAACAACACTAACAACACTAACACCATCAACAACACCAACAACAACAAGAACACCCATCAGTCCTCACCAGCTTCAGCGCGGACTCATCCAGCGGGGCACACTTGAGCTGGCCGTTGATGTAGGCATAAGCGTCGTGCAGGAAGGAGCGTATCTTCCTCATGTACACCTTGGCTTGGTCCAGCGACGTCGGCCCAAACTCCACATCTGATGGGAAGGTGGAGGTGGTGGAGGTGGTGGTGGTGGAACAAGGTGGAGTGTGTGTGCGTGTTGAGAGAAAGTGGTGAGTGAGATATGTATGTTGTTTGTTAAGATGTAACTAAACTTTACTTCATATCAGGCTGGACTCTGAAGGTGGAGGAGGTGGTGGTGGTGGTGGTTGTGGTGGTGGAAGAGTAGATGTCATTCGCTAATATGAAATACCTCCACATCACCACATATCTGAACTCCACATTTAAGGGTGGAAAAGAAGGTGCAAGAAGTGGTGGTGGTGGTGGATAAAGAGGAGATATGTCTGAACACTATCTTAATAAGTACAGGTACAACAACACCATAATTCCTCCTTGCAACACCACACAACACACACCACCACTAAAGATATTTCACTTACCATACCAGTAATGCTATAATGAAATACTACCACAACATCCCACAATACCATAACCCCTTCACCACACCAGTCAACACCACTAAACCACACTATTACAGCACCACCACACTCCTTCCCCAAACACCACAAAACACCACCCCACCACACACATCTTCCCTCCCATAACTTTAACACACCACACAATACTATAACATGCAGTCCTTCACACACAACACCACCTCAACACCATACACTCCTTCCTACACCACATCACCACATTACCTCCCTCCCATAACTTAAACACAACACCACCTCAACACCATACACTCCTTCCTACACCACATTACCACACTACCCTCCCATAACTTAAACACAACACCACCTCAACACCATACACTCCTTCCTACACCACATCACCACACTACCCTCCCATAACTTAAACACAACACCACCTCAACACCATACACTCCTTCCTACACCACATTACCACACTACCCTCCCATAACTTAAACACAACACCACCTCAACACCATACACTCCTTCCTACACCACATCACCACACTACCCTCCCATAACTTAAACACAACACCACACCAATAAACCACCATCATCACCACCACCACCACCGCCACCACCACCACCACAACACCACTCACTGTTCCTGTAGTGGGAGAGGAGGCAGAAGAGTCTGAAGGTGTTGACAGAGTGTTGCTGCAGCAGAGCCTCCACGCTGATGGTGTTGTAGAGGGACTTGGACATCTTCTCTCGCCGCGTGTGGAGGTGTCCTGGGGGTGTTGAGGGGGGGGGTTAGTGGTGGTGACAGGAAGTGGTGTTCATGTTTGTGTTTTTTGTCTTTTGTTTTTTTACTTGTTTTGATGAGAGAAATTAGTTTTTTTTTTTTTTTACTTGTGTTTATTTATATTCTCTCTCTCTCTCTCTCTCTCTCTCTCTCTCAGTCTGTCTTGAAGTGAGAGAACGTTGCAATGAACATATCATTAAACAGGCTCTATTGGAAGTTAGTGGGGTTTTCAATGGGGTTTTCATGATTCCAGCGATAGATTACGAGGTTTCAAGGGAAGGTATTAGGGGTTTTCAAGGGCATTTTCATAACAGTAACATAACAATCCTTAACCACCTTATTGAAAAAAATAAATAAATAAAATAGACTGAGGGAAGAAAATATACTAAAAAACAATCCCTAAAGACACAATTTTGAATCCTGGCCAGAGTTTGAGGAAAGATTGGGCATCCACTCAGGGTAACGGTTCCCAAATAAGTGTGCTTTCAGATAGGAGGTCTTCATTAGGTGGTGGTTGTCTCCTTTAGCCCAAAATTAACCATAAAAAAGCCCACATTGTATGAATAAATAAATAAATAGATGAATAAAATGTAGTAATGGGACAGACTGGCTTGGCACTTCACTGACCTACATGGAGCCAATAGTTGCACCACTGCTGGGTGTCGTGGAAGGCGCAGCACTGGGCCTCCTCGTTCTCGTGGTGGGGGAAGCGCAGGTCTATGCCTCCTCCATGCACGTCCAGCGGCACCCCCAGTATGTGGCTGTGGGGGCGGATGTAGAGGTAAACGCGACTTCATCTAACACATTAACCGGAATATGGCAACCCTCCACATAAAGAAGAAACAGCTGTTGGTACACATGTGGACCAAGATGTGGGTGACGTGTTAAGAGAGAAGTTTCAAGATTGTTCCTGTCTTTTGGCTGATTCTTTTGATCTTTAAGTGGACTGGCAAATTAGAAGGTTTTTATTTTCATTGTTGTTTTTTTTGCCCTTGGCCAGCAGTTTCCCTCTATTTTGTGTTGGGTGTTCTTGTGGTTCTAGTGCAGTGTGGGAAAGCTTTGTCCAGTCACGGGTCACTTGGTCATCTTAATGCAGGTCAGGAGCATTAAAAGAATACATATATATATACATATATATATATATATATATATATATATATATATATATATATATATATATATATATATATATATATATACATACTAACACTTTTCTCAACTTTAACTTACTATTCTTAGTTTGGTGGTACGTGAATCAGATTGACTGTCACACTAACAGTAGTCATCATTGGTATTTTGTGGCTGTGATTTGTTCACTTGCAGAATTTCTTTTGTTAATGATTTTATTATTATTTCTTCTTTTGTAAATGATAAACTTTTTAAAAATCCTGATATTTTACTTAATAGTTTGGTGAAAAACTAAACCAATTCAGAACAGCTTACCAAGGCTGAGGTCAACAAACATCCATAAAACCTAATTCAATCCCACTGAACCCCCACACAACCTCCTCGCCAATACCCCAGTACAACAACCCCACCTGGCCATGGCTGAACACTCTATATGCCAGCCCGGTCTGCCGCGGCCCCAGGGAGAAGGCCAGGATGGCTCGCCCTTCTTGGCCGTCTTCCACAGCACAAAGTCCCTCGCAGATTTCTTTATCCCCATCGCTGTCGTCACCGTCGCTGCTGACGCCGTCGCCTCCTCCTCCTGCACCGGGAACAGCTTGCCATACCGACCGTACTTGCCAGTGTTGAAGTATACGGAACCTGAGGGTGTACATACGGCTGTGAGGGAAACGTATGTACAGTACATATTGATTTTTTTCATATAGAAGGGGGTAAACAGTCAAGGTCGACAAGAACTGTGAAAAAAAGGGCCCACTGAGGTGCCAATCCCCAAACAAGCACATAGATACAGTTAGAAGGAAGAGAGGTGAGCCTCACTGTACAACACTTTCTTCTTTGTCTCACTGCCATCCTGTCCACCTCCCTAAGGGTGTGTGTACAGAGACAGCAGGTTACCAGCACAATAAGGTGTTCACAGAGGACACCGGAGGTAACCAGTTTTGACACGGACACTATCTGTCTGTCATCAGTACACAACATGTCAGGCTCGTCGTCTGCCGGTAAGTTCATGCTGCTCAATAGTGTTCATAGACAAGTCGTGAGAAAAAGAAGAGCAGTACATGATACAAACTACAAGAGAGAGAGAGAGAGAGAAGAGTTTGGAGAATATCATCATCTTCTCAGTGATCTGAAGAGGGACAAAGCCAGATTTTTTAATGCACCAGCAGGATGACACAAGAGACATTCTTCACCTGGTACATTCTCAGCTACACATCCCACACTGGCTGTCTGACATACTATACTTTTGCTATCGGCAGCTCAACATCCATCTTGAGCAGTGGCATCCTCCCATGCAGGTGGAGAAGGCAAACAGGAAAGCGGGTTGAAGCAGGTTGGCAGCACTGACACACTCCAACCTGCTTTCTCTGTGCACACCTACACTTGTCTGCATGGTTTAGTTCGTGGCAAAGGTCAGCACCAGTTGTCCGTGAGGGTAAACCTGGTTTCTCTATCCACACACCCTAATGCAAGAATTAACCAGTAATCTCAATCATTTACCACTATTCTTCTGTCCACCAGTGGTAGTAGCACTAAGGGGGGGGGGGGGCTTGAGCTTCCAAAATAATGAGCTGAGTCCCCCCCTCCCCCCCATGTCCCCTGCATATTGCTACCAACATAAATAAAAAAAACATCACTATTGTCTGTGATAGCATTTAGGTACATTCAATACTTCACTTTGATGTTATTCAGTGAAGCTACTCCACACTTTACCCAAGATACCCCCCCCCCCCCACACACACACTGCATCATCACCATTACAATGAAACACACACACACACACACTAACCATCAGCCGCCACATAAGCCAGGCCGCGGTCGAGAATGCCCTGAGTGAAGGCAATGATGTGTGGCACGTGTTCAGTGACCCTCGGTGCCAGGGACGGCCGCCACACCCTCAGTCTGTCCATGTCAGTGAAGAACTCCTGCTCAAAATGCTCTGTGATCTCTCGGAAGCTGACCTGGAGCTGTGAGGGGATGGGGAAGTGAGGTGTATTACTATTATTATGATTAGAGGTGTGGGGGGATGGGGAAGTGAGGTGTATTATTATCATTATTATTATCATTATTGTTATTCTTAGAGCTGTGCAGGGGTGGAGGTGAAAAGGTTACAGTCATTATTACTGGAGCTGTGTTGGGATGAGGGAGTGAGGGGTACTGGTGAAAAAAAAGGAGAAAAGTAATTAATAGACAAAAATAGAAGGAAATAAAAGAAAAAATGAGGAAGAATACAAATATGAAAACAATAAGTCAATACCAAAGACACACACACACACACACACAGACACACACACCTCCTGCGATCGGCGAATAATCTTGTCATCGATGTCAGTGATGCCCATGACCATGATGACATTTAGGTCAAACACTCGCGTCATAATGCGCCGGATGATGTCAATTTTGATGTATGACCTGCCGGGACAGGAGAGGGTTAGCATCACCACCAACCACCACCACCACCACCACCACCACCACCGCCACCACCACCGCCACCACAGAGAAGATCAGAAAGGAGCTTTTGAAACATTGATCTTGCATTACGATAAAGACAATAACAGAAGCAACAAACAAACGCACACACAGAAGATAAGAAAAGAGTGATCTGAAGCATTGATCTTGCATAAGGTGAGTGGTTCTTAACTCTTTCAACATGTGCACCCCTCCCAAACCACCAGTCAGTCAGTTCTCACATCACCACATTGCTGAAATACAAAAAACACTAAGAATATAAAGTTGATGTGATGAATATTAATGACAAAACCACTTTTTTATTTCATCTTCCTTCATAGAGTTTACATTTTTTCATGACAGAAATCCAGAGTACATAATAATAAAAATAAGATAACATTATGTATGTACTGGAGTCTGTTGCAAGTTTGCTACTTCATTAGGAAATTGGAATAAGTTGATCTTAGAAGAATGATGAAGCAAAAAGTTTAGAATATATATAACATGCATATATAAAAAAAAATATATTCTACTTTTAATTATTCATCCTGGCAGTCTTTAGGGACCAGCCTTGCACACCCTAGTTAAGAACCACTGCATTACGAGGAAGGCAATAAGAGAAACAACACACACACACACACACACACACAAATGTATTAAATATGAAAAGATTTATTTGCAGTAATTATCATGCATTAGGAAAAAGATAACAACAGAAGCAACATACACACACACACACACACACTCACAAAGCATGGCCGATGTGCGCTGAGTCGTACACTGTCGGGCCGCAGTTATACCAGGTGAGCAGGCCGGGGTGGAGTGTTCTCAGTGGCACCTGCAAACACACACACACACACACACACACTGGTACATTGATTGATTGATTGATTGATTGATAGAGGGAGGGAGGGAGTGAGGAGAATGTAGAAGAGAGTGAGGGAGGGATAAATGGGGTGAAGGAGAGAGTAATGAGGAGAAAAGGGAGAAAAAACAGAAAAAAGGGAGAAGAGAAAGATATGAAAAAGAGAAAAATGAAAAACCAAATATCATAAGACCCCCAAAAAATGAAAACAAAAAACCCCCAAATATTACAGACACAAAATACATAAATAAACAAGTCAATAAAATGATGATGGTAATGACAATGCTAATAATAGTTTACCTTAGTCTTAGTGATGCTGTTGTATATGTTAATGCCGGTTTCGTGGCCCTGTGGCATCACCCACGACACTGAGGCATTCCATCGCTTGTCTGAGAGAGAGAGAGAGAGAGAGAGAGAGAGAGAGAGAGAGAGAGAGAGAGAGAGAGAGAGAGAGAGAGAGAGAGAGAGAGAGAGAGAGATCTTCTTATTAATGGTTCCTTTGTTCTGTTTTATCTTTTTGTTTGTCTGTTTGTTTGTATTTATCATTTCCTTTTCTTTTTTCTTTCTAACATTAATTTATCTGTTTTCTTTCTCTTCTTCCTCCAATATTAGTCATCAATCAAGCCTTTTCTTCCTGTCTTCTACTCTTCTCTTTCTTCTTCCATTACCTCCTCCTCCTCCTCCTCCTCCAGTTCCTCCTCTTTCTGTCTTCCTCCTCCTCCTCTTCCCCTTTCTCCTTTTCTCCACTTTGTTTTTCTCCTTCCTTCCTTCCTTCCTTCCTTCCTTCCTCCCTCCTCCTCCTCCAATTCTTCCTTTCCTTTTCTTCCTCCATGTATTTTTCTCCTTCCTCCTTCCCCTTCCTCCTCCTCCTCCTCCTTTTCCTTCCTTCTTTCCTCCTCCAATTCTTCACTTTTCTCTTCTTCCTTCATGTATTTTTCTCCTTCCTCCTCCTCTTATTCTTCCTTCTCCTTTTCTCCATGTTTTTCCCTCTTCCTTCCTCCTCCTCCTCCTCCTTCATCTTATTTCTTTTCTCCTTCTTCTTCCTTCTTTCCTCCTCCTCCTTCCTTCTTTCCTCCTCCTTCATCTTCTTTCTGTTCTCCTTCCTTCTTTCCTCCTCCTTCTTCCTTCTTTCCTCCTCCTTCATCTTCTTTCTTTTCTCCTTCTTCTTCCTTCTTTCCTCCTCCTTCTTCCTTCTTTCCTCCTCCTCCTCCTTCTTCTTCCTTCTTTCCTCCTCCTCCTCCTTCATCTTCTTTCTTTTCTCCTTCTTCTTCCTTCTTTCCTATTCCTCCTCCTTCTTCTTTCCTCATTCCTCCTCCTCCTCCTCCTTCATCTTCTTTCCTCCTCCTTCTTCCTTCTTTCCTCCTCCTTCTTCTTCCTTCTTTCCTCCTCCTCCTCCTTCCTTCTTTCCTACTCCTTTATCTTCTTTCTCTTCTTCTTCTTCTTCCTTCTTTCCTCCTCCTCCTCCTTCCTTCTTTCCTCCTCCTCCTCCTCTTCCTTCATCTTCTTTGTTTTCTCCTTCTTCCTTCTTTCCTCCTCCTCCTCCTCCTTCTTCCTTCATTCCTCCTCCTCCTCCTCTTCCTTCATCTTCTTTCCTCCTCCTCTTCCTTCATCTTCTTCCCTCCTCCTTCTTCCTTCTTTCCTCCTCCTTCTTCCTTCATTCCTCCTCCTCCTCCTCCTCCAGAAGCTCACTCACCCAGCCACAGTCTAGTAGGGGAAGGAACAGTGCCACGGCCGCCCAGCAGAGGAGTGAGTGCCCGGTGGTGTGGGGCCAGGGCAGGAGGGAGGTGGTGCAGTGCCAGACACCCCAGGCACCGGGCGGCACTCATGGCTCCAGCCGCTGACACTGCCGAGAAGGATGTGGTGGTGTTGTTGTTTTGTCTATTTCAATGGGTTTGTTTTTATTTTTTTCAATTTTTATTTTTGTTTATTTATTTATTTTTATGTAACGAGGGAAATTAGTCAAGGGTAAATTGTTGTGTTTTTGTTAGTTATTTTGTTTATTTATTCATTTATTTTGTTTATTTATTTATTTATTTATTTTTATGTAACAAGGAAAATCGGCAAATTAAACTTATTTATTTTTATTTTTATTACTTTTTGGTGGGTTGGGTAAGGTTTTGATTTATTCTTTTGTTCTATACTAAGATTTTTTAATGTTTTATTATGCTGATATATTTTGAAAGTGAAATGGTCAAATACAGTATATTAGTTCATTTGCTCTATTGCTGCTGCTGCTGCTACTACTACTACTACTACTACTACTACTACTACTACTACTACTACTACTACTACTACTACTACTCCTACTACTACCACCCCCACCACCACCACCAACACCATCACCACTACTACTACTACATACTACTATATACTACTACTACTACTACTACTACCACTTCTATTATTACTACTACTACTACTACCACCACCACCACCACCAACACCATCACCACTAACTACTACCACTACTACTACCACCACCACCACCACCACCACCACTACTACTACTACTACTACTACCACTTCTACTACTACTACTACTACTACTACTACTACTACTACTACTACTACTACTACTACTACCACCAACAACAACAACAACAACACCACTACTACTACCACCACCACCACCACCACCAACACCACCACCACCACCACCACCACTACTACTACTACCACTTCTACTACCACTTCTACTACTACTACTACTACTACTACTACTACTACCACCACCACCAACAACAACACCACTACTACTACCACCACCACCACCACCACTATTACTATTACTACTACTACCACCACCACTACTACTACTACCACCACTACCACCACCACCACTACCACACATCATCTAAAAAGACCCACTTGTCTACAGAAAACGAGGGAACACGACTTACCTGAGAGATGGAGAGTTGACACTTTGATAACCCCAACACTGGTCAAGGTTCGCGTGTGTGTGTGTGTGTGTGTTTATTCGTTACTTTTCTCACTCACTAATTTTCTACTTATTTCTTCTTTCATTTCAACGTCAAAATTAAGGTCATTTATCATTTTTTTCCACTTTGGTATTTCACTTTTCAATTCGTGCGTGTGTGTGTGTGTGTGTGTGTGTTCTTATTCTCTTAGCATGTTCCTCTCTCTCTCTCTCTCTCTCTCTCTCTCTCTCTCTC
>JAHFWG010000573.1:35067-54223 GCA_020233015.1 Callinectes sapidus | reverse complement strand
GGTTTGGGGAGGTTAGGTTTAATTAATTTATTTTTGGGGGTTTTGGGTTTGTCAAGATTTTAAAACATTGAGATATAGAATAGTATTGACTTTGAGTGTGTGTGTGTGTGTGTGTGTGTGTGTGTGTGTGTGTGTGTGTGTGTGTGTGTGTGTGTGTGTGTGTGTGTGTGTGTGTGTGTGTGTTGGATAATAATGCTTTCATCTCTTCACACACTTAAAAACAACATTTAAAGGAATTTCTTATAATATTTAAGGTTTAATTTCTTTTGATGTTAAATGTTTTACTTCTTATAATGTTTACTGTCTTATTTCTTTTAATGTTTACTGTTGATTTGTGTTTTTAGTGCAGCTTTGTAAAGATTATCTATTCTTCAAACTGTAATTCATAAGTTTACTGCAGATATTAAGTAAGCAGTGTGTGTAGTTTGTGTAATAATAACTTTTGATCAATAATAATAACACATATCAATCTCTCTTCTGTCTGTCTGTCTGTGTGTCTGTGTGTCTATCAGTGTGTGTGTGTATCAGTGTGTCTGTGTGTGTCAGTGTGTCTGTGTGTCAGTATGTGTGTCAGTGTGTGCCCTCAATAATAATAATAACACATGAATCTCTCTCTCTCTCTCTGTCTGTCTGTCTGTGTGTCTATCAGTGTGTATCAGTGTGTGTCAGTGTGTCTATCAGTGTGTCTATCAGTGCCCTCTCTCTCTCTCTCACCTGATCAAACACATGCATACTGAAGCCCTGACAGGTGTGTAGGGGCGCCCTGATCTTCCACAGGTCCACGAACCACACAGGCACGGCCCAGAGGGTGAGGCGCAGGGGTGCCAGTGCCGCGGAGGGTGCCAGCAGGTGGGCACAGCTGCTGCGGGCGTACCAGCAGTAGAGGGAGTGCCACGGCAGGAGGGAGGTGCTAAAGTGAGGCTCGCTGAACACTGCTGTAATCTGAGGGAGAGAGAGAGAGAGAGAGAGAGAGAGAGAGAGAGAGAGAGAGAGAGAGAGAGAGAGAGAGAGAGAGAGAGAGAGAGAGAGATTATTAACATTTTTCAATTCACCAAAAAAAACACATTTTTCAAGAACACACTCAAAAAAACTATTAATTTCTCGAAAAACATTTAAAATCCTGAGAGAGAGAGAGAGAGAGAGAGAGAGAGAGAGAGAGAGAGAGAGAGAAACCATAAAAATACTATTGAAAACGTAAGTATTTTCAACGTTTAACCTGACCAAAACATGAAAAAAGACATTAAAAACATGACTATCTTCAACCTAACCTAATCTAACCTAAAAAACAAAAAAATAAATAAAATAAAATTAAAAAATAAGAAAAAGACATGAACACAAAAAAACTCATTTCAAACACAAACTTGAAAAAAAACATTAAAAACACACACAAAAAGTAAAAACACACATGTACACACACACACACACACACAAACACTCATAAAACTGAAAAAAACGCGCACACACACACACACACATCATCCCCCAAAAAAATCTATTCCAAACACAATTAAACTTCAAAAAACACTAAAAAACACACACAAACACAAAAAAACCTTAACACACACACACACAAAAATCATCAATATCAGAAAAACCACAGAAACACAAAAAAAAACGCACACACACACACACACACACACACGCGCACACAGACGTACAGGGGCGACCAGCTGCGTTACGTTGATGTCACTGAGGTCACCCGAGAGAACAGTGACCTTATCTTGCACGTGATTGGTTGCTATGAAGGCTGACATCACTCGCCGCCCTGC
Organism: Callinectes sapidus; assembly: GCA_020233015.1. Lineage (NCBI taxonomy): Eukaryota > Metazoa > Arthropoda > Malacostraca > Decapoda > Portunidae > Callinectes > Callinectes sapidus. Next base: position 52,454 of record JAHFWG010000573.1, on the reverse strand, counting down.
CTCGCTGCTCTCGCTGACGTACACATGGCGCGCCCCTACAAAGGTTACGTTAGGTTAGGTTAGGTTAGGTTAGGTTTGGGGTAAGATTATTGGGGTTTTTAAATGGTGTTTTTTGGGGGGTTTAATGGCGTTTTTTGGGGGGTTAGGTTAAAAATTATGGGGTTTTTAATGGTGTTTTTTGGGGGTTTTAATGGCGTTTTTTGGGGGGTTAGGTTAAAAATTATGGGGTTTTTAATGGTGTTTTTTGGGGGGTTAGGTTAAAAATTATGGGTTTTTTAATGGTGTTTTTTGGGGGTTATTAATGGTGTTTTGGGGGGGTTAGGTTAAAAATTATGGGGTTTTTAATGGTGTTTTTTTGGGGGTTTTAATGGTGTTTTTATGGGGGTTATGTTAAGATTGTGGGGGTTTTTTAATGGTGTTTTTTTTGTTAGGTTACTGTTTTTTGTGGTTATGTTGAAGATTGTGGGGTTTTTAATGGTGTTTTTTGGGTTTATGTTAGGTTAGGTTAGGTTAGGTTAGGGTGAAGATTATTGGGGTTTTAAATGGTGTTTTTTGGGGGTTATGTTAAGATTCTTGTGTTTTTAATGGTGTTTTTTGGGGGTTATGTTGAAGATTGTGGGGTTTTTAATGGTGTTTTTTGTGGTTATATTAAAGATTGTTTGGGTTTTTAATGGTGTTTTTTATGGTTAAATTATTATTATTATATATTTTTTTTCAATATGTATGTTAAAATAGACTAAGTTTTATTTTGTTAAGACTCTTTCTCTCTCTCTCTCTCTCTCTCTCTCTTTATCACCCATTTCTCTCTCTCTCTCTCTCTGTGTCTTTTTCCTCCTTTTTCTCTCTTTTTCCTCCTTTTTCTCTCTTTTTCCTCCTTTTTCTATATATCACCCATCTCTCTCTCTCTCTCAATCACCCCATCACCCATCTCTCTCTCTCTCTCCCATCACCCATCACTCACCCATCTTAGCCGCAGCCACAGCCAGCACACAGCCGTCACCCAGCACCAGCAGCACCGTGTCGCCCCCCACCAGCCTCCTCAGCACCCTAGAGTACACCCGTTGCCTTAGGGGGTCGTTCAGCTGGCCCAGGCGGGTGCGGGAGTTGCTGATGTGAACGCCGCACTCGCACACCGGTCGTTCCTCGCGCGCCGCTGCTGCCACTTCCTCCTCCTTGCTGCTGGTTTGGGGTGGTTAGGTTAGGTTAGGTTAGGTTAGGGGAGGTTAGGTTAGGGAGGAAAAATAGTGAAAATAGGAGGAAAAATAGAGAAAAAGGAGGAAAAAGGAGGAAAAGGAGGAAAAAAGGAGAAATAGGAGGAAAAGGAGGAGAAATTGAGGAAAAATAGAGAAATAGGAGTAAAAAAGGAGGAAAAAGAAGGAAAAATAAAGAAAAAGGAGGAAAACGGAGGAAAAATAGAGGAAAAATAGAGGAAAATGAGGAAAAATGAGTAAAAGTAGAGAAATGGGAGGAAAACGATAGAAAAAGGAGGAAAAATAGAGAAAAGTAGGAAAAATAGAGAAAAGGAGGAAAAATAGAGAAAAAGGAGGAAAAATGAAGAAAATGAGAGAAAAATTGAGGAAAATAGAGAAAAATTGAGGAAAAGGAGGAAAAATAGACAAAAAGGAAAATAAAGGGTGTTTTTTAGGGATTTTTAGGGTTTATTGGGGGTGTTTGGTTAAGTTTAGGGTTTTCTCTCTCTCTCTCTCTCTCTCTCTCTCTCTCTCACCCAAACCAATCCTCTCTTTCTCTTTCTCTCTCCCAAATTATCTTTCTTTCTTTCTCTCACCCAAACTCTCTCTCTCTCTCTCCCTCTCTCTCCCTCTCTCTCTCAATCTCTCTCTCTCCCTCTCTCTCTCCCTCACCTCTCCCTGCAGACCACACTGAACCACAGGCTGTACTCATCATGGGAGGCCACCAGGGTGAGGGGGGTGTCCCGGGGCACAGTGGGGGGGGAGGGGGGGTAGTAGATAGCCTGCATCCAGTGGTCACGCCAAGGAAGACCCCCCCCGCCACCCCCGCCCCCACCCCCGCTGCTGCTGCTGTCGTTGTCTTTACCTGTCGGGGGGGTGAAGGTGGGGTGGTTATTTTGGGGTGTAAATTTGGTGGTACTGGGGTGGTTAAAATGTGGGGTTAATATTTGGGGTGCTTTGAAATATGGGTTAAAATTTAAATAAACACCCCATACACAACACAACCTCCCCAAAACCCCCAAAATAACCTCCCCAATTAACTCCCCATGGTTATTTTGGGGTGTAAATTTGGTACTGGGGTGGTTAAATTATGGGGTTAATATTTGGGGTGTTTTGAAATATGAGTTAAAATTTAAATAAACACCCCATACACAACACAACCCCCCCAAAATAAACACCCCATACACAACCTAACCTCCCCAAAAAAGCACTCACCCCAAAAAAATCATAAAAACCCTCAAATAACCCTAAAACAAAAAACGAAAACCCTAAAAACACCTAAAAATAAACATAAAACCTCCCCATACCCAAAATAACCTCCCCATAACCCCAAAATAACCTCCCCGAACCCCAAAACACCCCGAAACACCCCAAAACTCACCCACACAATCAGGATGAGCCCAGTAGGGAGCGCAACTGAGCACCACCTCCCCAGCCTGGTCCATCACCACCTCCCACCACATCAACACCACGCCACACTCCCCCCCACTCCCCATACACAACCTAACCTCCCCAAAAGCACTCACCCCAAAAAATCATAAACACGCCCAATAACCCTAAAACAAAAAACGAAAACCCTAAAAACACCTAAAAAATAAACATAAAACCTCCCCATACCCCCAAAAATAACCTCCCCACACCCCCAAAATAACCTCCCCACACCCCAAAACACCCCAAAACACCCTGAAACACCCCAAAACTCACCCACACAATCAGGATGAGCCCAGTAGGGAGCGCAACTGAGCACCACCTCCCCAGCCTGGTCCATCACCACCTCCCACCACATCAACACCACGCCACACTCCCCCCCACTCCCCATACACAACCTAACCTCCCCAAAAGCACTCACCCCAAAAAATCATAAACACGCCCAATAACCCTAAAACAAAAAACGAAAACCCTAAAAACACCTAAAAAATAAACATAAAACCTCCCCATACCCCCAAAAATAACCTCCCCACACCCCCAAAATAACCTCCCCACACCCCAAAACACCCCAAAACACCCTGAAACACCCCAAAACTCACCCACACAATCAGGATGAGCCCAGTAGGGAGCGCAACTGAGCACCACCTCCCCAGCCTGGTCCATCACCACCTCCCACCACATCAACACCACCCCACACTCCCCCCCACTGAGGGAGGTGAAGGGGATGCGGCTGGTCTGGTCGCAGGGAAGGTCGCGTTTACGGCCACTCCAGTCGAATCTGTATTGGGGTGTTAGGTTAGGTTAGGTTAGGTTTGGGGAGGTTAGGTTAGGGGGGGAGAGGAAAATGAGGAAAAAGGAGGGGAAAAGGAGGAAAAAATAGAGAAAAAGGGGGAAAATGGAAGGAAAAAGGAGGAAAAACTGAGAAAAAGGAGGAAAAAGAAAGGGAAAGGTGGAAAAACTGAGAAAAAGGAGTTAAAAGAAAGGGAAAGGTGGAAAAATTGAGAAAAAGGAGGAAATTGAGAAAAAGGAAGGAAAAATAGAGAAAAAGGAGGAAAAATAGAGAAAAACAAGACAAAATGAGAAAAAATAAGAGAAAATTAAAGAAAAATAAGAAAAGGAAGGAAATTGTTGTAAAAAATGAGGAAAAGAAGGAAAAATTAAGGAAAAGGTAAAACAAAACAAAAAAATAACAATAAAAATCAATAAAACTTTAGAAAAACAAAAAAAGAAAGAAAGAGAGAGAGAGAAAGAGAAAAAGAAAGAGAAAAAACAAAAAACAACAATAAAACTTTAGAAAAAAAAAAAAAGGAAGAAAGAGAAAGAGAGAAAAAGAGAAAGAGAAAAAGAGAAAGAGAGAGAGAGAGAGATAGAGAGAGAGAGAGACAACACACACTCACTTAAAGACAGGCAGTGGTGGGGAGAGAGGGGTGAACCAGCTGCGAGGAACTTGGGACAGCTGTAAGTCATGAACAGCTGCGGCCCCTGGGCACTGCTGCACACTGGGGGGCACTGCGACCAACACCTGGGGAGAGAAGAGGGGAGGGGAGGGTGGGGAGAGAAGGATGGGGGAGTTAAGTTAGGTTAGGTTAGGTTAGGTTAGGGTAATTTTTTGTATTCTTTCAAAATCAACACCACTAACAACACCACTACTACTACTACTAATGTACACCACACCTTCCTATCTTCAACATACAACACCGCCATCAACACCACTGATAACATACACCACCACCATCAACACCACTAATAACATACAACACCACCACCATCAACACCACTAATAACATACAACACCACCAATAACATACAACACCACCACCATCAACACCACTAATAACATACAACACCACCATCAACACTCATAACATACAACACCACCACCACCACCTTTCCTTCCTTTTACGTTCCTTTAATTAACTTTTTTTTCCCTTTTCCTATAGTTTTTAATCCATTTTTTTTATTAGTTAACATTTACTTTTCTCTTACTTTTAATTTTCTTTACTTTAATAACTCTACCCTACTTTTTCTTTACTTTAATGACTCTACCCCACTGTTTACTTTCCTTACTTTAATTAATTTCCTCTACACTTACCTCCCCATCACCACCACCATCACCACCGTCAACACCGTCAACACCACCACCTTCCTTCACTGCAGACACCTTACTCACCGCTAATAACATACAACAACACCATCAACACCACTAATAACATACAACACCACCACCATCAACACCACTAATAACATACAACACCACCGCCATCAACACCACTAATAACATACACCACCACCACCATCAACACCACTAATAACATACAACACCACCACCATCAACACCACTAATAACATACAACACCACCACCATCAACACCACTAATAACATACAACACCACCATCAACACCACCACACACACACACACACACACACATACACACACATACAAAGCCTTACCTCCCCATCACCACCATCACCACCACCACCGTCAACACCGTCAACACCACCACCTTCCTTCACTGCAGACACCTTGTTCCAGCGTTGCAGTATCTCAGAGGACACCACCTGGGCGAACACTGTGCCTTCTGAGGGAACCAGCAGTGCGTCGTCCTGCGGAGGGAGGGATAAGGGGAGAATAGGGGGGAGATAAGGGAGATAAGGGGAGATAGGGGGGATAGGGGGAGATAGGGGGGGGATAGGGGGGAAAAATAGAGGAAAATTGATGAAAAGTTGAGGAAAATAGAGAAATAGGTAAAATAGAGTAATAGTAAAAGTAATAGTAATAGTAAAAGTAACAGGTAAAGTAGAGAAGTAGGTAATAGGGGGAAATAGGAGGAAATAGGGGGAGATAGGGGAAATAGGAGAAAAAAAGGAGGAAAAAAGAGGAAATTTGAGTAAAATGAGAGAAAAATGAAGATATAGGAGGAAAAAAGGAGGGAAAAGGAGGAAAATTGATGAAAAGTAGAGAAAAAGGAGAGAATAAGGAAGAAATAGGAAAAAAAGAGAAAAACAAGGAAAAACGAGAGAAAAATAGAGAAAAAAGGAGGAAAAATAGAGAAAAAGGAGGAAAATTGAGGGAAAATGAGGAAAAATAGAGAAAAAGGAGGAAAAATAGAGGAAAATTGAGGAAAATGAGGGAAAATGAGAAAAAATAGAGAAAAAGGAAGAAAAATAGAGAAAAAGGAGGAAAAATAGAGAAAAAGGAGGAAAACGAGAGAAAAGGGAGGAAAAATAGAGAAAAAGGAGGAAAACGAGAGAAAAAGGAGGAAAAATAGAGAAAACACACACAAGAAAACATTACACAAAAAAAAAACTATAGAAAAAAATCAATAACACACACACACACACAGACACACCAAAAAAACATTACACAAAAAAAATATATATATAGAAAAAAATTATATATACTCAAAAAAATTATACTAAAAAAAAATTAATAGAAGAAAATATATATATACAAAAAAATCAAATAACACACACACACACACCCCACCCCCCCATCACCCCCCCCAACCCCCGCCCCCCCCCACAGCACTCACAGTGAGGAGGTGGTCCCTGGCGTGTCTGTACGTGTCGATGGCCCCCTCCCCAATGAGTTCCGTGTCAAATACTTCAGCCACCAGGAGGTTAGCCCGCTGCGCCATGTCCCCCCCCGCCCCCACCTCTATCTCCGTGGACCGCTTGGGGATCAGGCGCACCTATGGGGGGGGGTAGGTTAGGTTAGGTTAGGTTTAATTTTTTTTTTCTTTTTTGTTTTTTGTTTCTCTCTATTTTTTTTTTTTTTTTAGTTTGGATTTATTTTAGGTTAGGTTAGGTTAGGTTAGGTTAGATTAGGTTAGGTTAGGTGTAATAATTTTTTTTCTTTTTAGTTTTTGTCTCTATTTTTTTTTTTTTTTTTTAGTTTGGATTTATTTTAGGTTAGGTTAGGTTAGGTTAGGTTAGGTTTGGTGTATTTTTTTTTATTTTTCTTAGTTTTTTATCTCTATTTTTTTTTTTTAGTTTGGATTTACTTTATTTTACTTTTCTTTTGTTTTTTTTAGTTTTTATTTACTTTATTTTACTCTTCTTTTCTTTTTTTTAGTTTACATTTACTTTTCTTTCGTTTTTTTAGTTACATTTACTTTTCTTTATTTTTCTTTCAATTTTTTAGTGTACATTTACATTTACTTTACTTTTCTTTACTTTTCTTTACTTTACTTTACTTTAATTAACTTTTTTTTCCCTTTCCTTTAGTTATGTAGTTTTTTTTTAGTTTACATTTACTACTTCCTACTTCTACTACTATTACTACTACACTAACTATTACTACTACTGGCACTACACATGGCACTGAACGCGGCACACCTTGTCGGCACACCCATTGGCCGCCAGTCCTTTCCTGGCACACTCAGCCATGGGGTAGAAGGCCTGAAATAATAATAATAATGATAATAATGATAATGATGATAATAATGATAATAATGATAATAATGATAATAGTAATAACACACTTAATAACACTGATGGTAATGATAAAATAGTTAATAATTATGATAAAATGGTTAATAATTATGAGAAAATAACTGAAATAACACACAATAACAATAATATACATAAAAAATACTAGAAAAATAACAAAAAATAAGGAAAAATAACAAAAAATAAAAAAACACAAAGAAAAAACACAAGAATAACAACAAAAAATAAGAAAAAAAACTGTCCTAAAGTAATTATTAACTTTATACCACCACCACCACCACCACCACAATAAATAATAAATAAATAAATAAAAACAAAGAAAAAACACTAGAAAAACAACAAAAAATAAGAAAAAATAACATAAAAAAATAAAAACACAAAGAAAAAACACAAGAATAACAACAATAAATAAGAAAAACTGTCAATACCACCACCACCACCACCACCACCACAATAAATAATAAATAAATAAATAAAAACATTAAAAAACACTAGAAAAACAACAAAAAATAAGAAAAAATAACAAAAAATAAAAACACAAAGAAAAAACACTAGAAAAACAACAAAAAATAAGAAAAAAAACTGTCCTAGAGTAATAATAATAAAAAAATAAAATAAAAACATTAAAAAATAAATAAAAACATAACAAATAAATAAAAACATTAAAAAAAAATAAATAAAAACATAAAAAACACAAGAAAAACAACAAAAAATAAGAAAAAAAACTGTCCTAGAGTAATAATAATAAAAAAATAAAATAAAAACATTAAAAAAATAAATAAAAACATAACAAATAAATAAAAACATAAAAAACACTAGAATAACAACAAAAAATAAGAAAAAAAAATATCCTAGAGTAATTATTAACATTATATCACCACCACCACCACCACCACCACCACCACCACCACCACCACCACCACCACCACCCACCTCACAGGCCGTCACAGAATCAGCCCCACACGCCACGGCCATCATCGACAGCAGACCAGTGCCAGTGCCAATGTCCAGCACCCTCACGTCCTCTCCCCTCTGCCTCAGTGCCGTCACCGCCCGCCGCACCCCCTCGTAATACTTCTCATTCTGTTGGGGGGGCGGGGGGGGAGGGGGGGTGTTAGGTTAGGTTAGGTTAGGTTAGGGTTTGGGGGTATATTAGCTTGTTTTTGGGTGGTTTTGGGGTGTTTTTGGGGTGTTTAGGTGTGTTTTGGGGTGTTTGGGGTGTGTTTGGGGTGTTTTTGGGGTGTTTGGGGTGTTTTGGGTGTTTTAAGTGTTTTTTGGGGTGTTAAGTGTTTTTTGGGGGTGTTTTAATGTGTTTTGGGTGCTTTAATGTGTTTTGTGGTGTTTAAATGTGTGTTATTGTGTTTTTGGGGTGTTTTAATGTGTTTTCAGGTGTTTCTGGGGTGTTTTAATGTGTTTTTGAGGTATTTTAATGTGTTTTTTGGGTGTTAATATGTATTTTTGGGGGTGTTTGAGTCTACCCTAACCACTAATGCTTACCCTCTCAGTATCGTGCAGCATGTCAGCATAGGCCGAGCGAGCCACCTCCTGCTTGTAGTCGTAGTCTTCAGGCATTACTCCCCACTCTCTTCTCCCCGTTGTAGGGTTGAGCTGCTGGCTGAACACACTCATGCTGCTGTAGTAGTAGTAGTAGTAGTAGTAGTAGTAGTAGTAGTAGTAGTAGTAGTAGTAGTAGTAGTAGTAGCTGTTGGTGGGGGGGGTGAGGAGGGTAGTATTAATTGACAAATAAATAAAAAAGGGAATATTCATAATTCAAAAAATAACATTAATAACAATAATAATAACAGTAATAATAACAATATCCCAAAAAATATCCCCCCAAAATATCCCAAAATATAAAAAAAAACTAAAAACACACACAAAAACTTACTTTTCACAATCTTAAGCTGCCATAAACACTTTCCTGAACCCTTGTATCAGTGTGTATCAGTGTGTATCAGTGTGTGTGTATTAGTGTGTGTGTGTGTATCAGTGTGTATTAGTTTGTATTAGTTTGTATTAGTGTGTGTGTGTGTATTATAGTTTGTATATTAGTGTGTGTGTGTGTGTATTAGTGTGTGTGTCAGTGTGTGTGTATCAGTGAGTGTGTGTGAGTGTGTGTCAGTGTGTCAGTGAGTGAGGTCAGCGTGTGGCGGGGGAAAGAGGAGAGCCGTCTGGGTGAAGAAGTGGTGGAGGTGCTGGTCTTTGTGGTGGTGGATGAAGAGGAAACGCGACAAGTACTCCTGGAAATACTCCGCCCTCATGCCAGGCCGCCTCACCCACTGCTGCACCTCACCCCACAGTGCCCGGATGGTGTGGGTGTGGGCGGGTGTGGCGGGTGTGGCTGGGGGTGTGGGTGTGGCTGTGGGTGTGTCGTGTCTCTTGGTGAGTGAGCGTGTGCGTGTGTGTGTCTTGTTGGTGGGTGAGGTGGGTTCCTCTTTCGCTTTCTTTGCTGCGGGTGAGTTTTGGGTGTTTGTGTCACTGTCGCTGTTGCTGTCTTCCTCGTCTTGGGTGATGATGAGGGTGTAGCCCAGGGTGTGCAGGGGCAGCGCGGCGCCCCACGCACCACACACCACCACAGAGCCGGGCAGGATGTGGCGGCACACTAGGGGAGTCACGTCCTCCTCCTCGCCGCCACTCAACGGCACAAGGAAAGTGCGTTTGGTGTCGCGCTCTATCCCCCCAAACACCCACACCTGCCCCCCAACACCACCGCCGCTGCTGCCGTCCTGGTCTCTCTTGCGGCAGAGAAGTTCGCGGTCAATCTCCACCACAGTGCCAGTGCCGCCGAGTGCCGCCTGTCGGTCAGCCCACCAGCGCGTCACCAGGGAGCAGTTCTTGCGCCACTGCACGGAGGTCTCGGTGGAGAACTTGAGGTTGGCGAGGACCTGGCCGTGGTCCCAGCGCCGCCCCAGCCAGTGGTGGGCGAACAGCACCACCTTCCACGGCTCCACGTGCGCACGCTCAAAAAACGTTCCCTTGTAGTCCGACACTGAGAAGTTGCAGCGAATCCTCTTCCTGCGGTCCCTGTCCACCGTGTACGAGGCGCAGTACCAGCGGGGACTGTCGCGGCGCAGGTGGCAGGCGGCGCGACAGCGGGGACAGCGCACGCCCCGGGGCAGGACGCCGTGCTGCCTCAGGAAGTGCAAGGCGTTGGCGGTGTTGCCGGGCACCTCGCCGTGGAACCGTGCCAGCACCTCCCACCCTGCCAGGTCACACCCACCACACCACTCCTCAACACCACCCACACCACCGCCGCTGCCACCCATGCCCACTCATGTTGCCTGATGCTGACGCTGATGATAATGATGCTGATGCTGATGCTGATGATGCTGATGCTGTCTTCTCACTGTCAAAAAATCAAAAGCGATGAATTTATAGGACTTTTTAAAAAAATTTATACATTTAGTTTATTGAGGGTTAGTTTATTGCATTTTTTTTTTATGCTTATCTATTTTACATTTATTTGGTTTTTATGTTTATTTATTCATTACTGCCATCATCATCATCATTATTATTACTGAAATTATCCAAAAGCTATCCAAACACCATCAAACACACTCAAAACTCGCCAAACACAACATTCCACACCACAACACTCTCAAATTACCAAAAATGTCTAAAAAATCACCTAGAACACACTCAAAACACACTAAAAACATCAAAAAACACACTTACAACACTCCAAACACTACCAAACGCACTCAAAATTCGCAAAACACCCAAAATATCTAAAAATCACCTTAAAACACACTCAAAACGCACTCAAAACACCAAAAAACACACTTACATCACCAAAAACACCATCAAACACACTCAAAGCGCGCCAAACACACTCGATTCCCCGCCTCCCCTCACCCCGCCTTATTAAACTCCCCATATTTCCTCTCCCCTCTCACCCCACGCCCCCCCACGCCCCCCACACGCCCCCCCATGTGTAATAAACCCCCCCTGGCCCCCCCGAGATAATACTCACAAGGGGAAGGGAGAAAATTGGTGTTAATTAAGGTATTTTTCAATCTTCCACGTGTGTTTAGTTTGTTTACCTTTGAAGAGGGAAGATTTTATAGTCAAAATCACTGATATATCATTAATTAATCCTCTAAGTTGTTTTTTGGTATGTTTTATTCTGTTTTAGTTAGTTTTTCTATTGTTTTATTGGTTTTTGTAAGGGTTAGCTATGTTTTTTATTTTTTTTTTTATATATAGGGTCACTTATTAATGGTTACTTTATCTTCTAAGTTATTTTTAAGGGTTTTCTTTATTTTTTCTAGTTTTTATTGTTGTTTTCTTTGGTTTTATTAACTTTTTTATTCATGTTATTTAGTTTTACAACATCACTACCCCACCCTAAAGATAGAAATATAACAAAAACTCCCATTAACTCACTAAAAAAGCATCTTATATACTCAAAAAAAGCCGGAAATCATTGATATAACCTCAAAAATCTATATAAACTTCCCTAAACTAAAGAAAAACCCGATAAAATGTCAAAAAACTGCAATATTTAACAGTACTACCCTATCTTATAAATGAAGAATCCTATATAAAACCCCATTAACACAAGAAAAACCCATTAAAAAAACATCTTATATACCAAAAAAGAAAGGTAATTCAATAATCTAACTTTTAAATCCATGTAAACTAGACCAAAATCAAAGAAAACCCTAAAAATGTCAAAAAAACTGCCAATCTTAATCTCAGTACCCCACCCTAAAAACACAGAAAATCCAAGAAAAACCCAATTAAAACCACACAAAAACCCTAAAAAAACCAAACTACTAACCAAAAAACACACGCAGATCATTAATTTACCCCTTAAACCTCACAAAAAGACCTAAAAACCCTTAAAAACCCTGAAAAACCCTAAAATCCAGCGCCCCGTTCTGAAGGTGTACTGAGCACCATCGCCCATACTCCCTCGCCATTTCGCTGTGTCCCGGTCAGGTGGCTGTGTCTCTGCTCTCCTGCCGCCCCCCCACGCCCCCCCACGCCCACCCCACGCCCACACACGCCCGCACACCACCCGAGGAGCGACGTGGGTGCTATAGGAGGAAAAATGGCGGCACCCAACACTGGTAAATGGGGGAAAACTGGGGGTAGATTGGCTGGGTGACGGCCCGGGCAGGCTCGTAAGGGTTTGCTGGCTTGTGTGGGTGAGGGGTGGTTGGGGGTGATTTTGGGGTGTTTTTAGGGGTGATTAGAGTGTGTGTATGTTTTTTGGGGGGTTAGTTTAGGGTGGGTGTTTTTTGGGGGTGTTTGGGTTTTTTTTTGGGGGGTTGGGGGTGTTTGGGGGGTTTTTAGGGGTGATTAGGGTGTGTGTATGTTTTTTGGGGGGTTAATTTAGGTGGGGGTGGGTTGGGGGTGTTTTTTAGGGGTGATTAGGGTGTGTTTTTGTTTTGGGGAGGTTAATTTAGGAGTGGGGATGTTATTTAGGGTTTTTGGGGTGTTTGGGTGTATTTTAGGGGTGATTAGGGTGTGTTTATGTGTTTGGGGAGGTTAATTTAGGGGTGGGGGTGGTTTTTGGGGTGTTTTAGGGGTGATTAGGGTGTGTTTATGTTTATGGGGAGGTTAATTTTAGGGGGAGAGTAATTTTTTAGGTTAAGGATTCATTGGTAAGTGTTTATAGGTCTTAAATTTGCTTTTCTTGTCCTTTTCTTTCTTTCTTTCTTTCTTTCTCTCTCCTTCTTTCCTTTTTTTTCTTTCTTTCATATGTTTTTTTTGGGGTTGTGGTGGTTTTAACGTGTTTTTTTGTTATTTTAAGGATGTTTTTGTGTTTTTATTGTCAATTTTGGGTTTTTAAGGGTGTTTTTACGTTCTATATTGTCTTTTTTAGGGTTTGTGTCAGTTTTTAAGTGTTTTTTGGTGTTTTTGTAGTGTTTTGATGGTGTTTTTTTAATATGTGGGTGTTTTAAGGGTTAATTTGGTGTTTAAGGGTGTTTTTTTAGGGTTTTTAGGGGTTTTATAATGTTTTTTTAAGTTTTAATATACCTATTATTCTTAATGTCAGGTTTTGCATGTTTTCTGGTGTTTTTGGTGTTGTTTATGGTGTTTTAGTGGTGTTTGCATGTTTTTATTGTTAATTTGGGGGTTTTAATGGTGTTTTGTGTGTTTTTATTGTTAATTTGGGTTTTTTAAGGGTGTTTTATATTCCTATTTCAGCAGAGTCAGGTTTTGATGGTGTTTTATGTGTGTTTGTATGTATTTATGCTTATTTTGGGTGTTTTAAGGGTGTTTTTGTGGTTAATTTGATATTTATTAGTGTGTTTTTATGTTTTGATTTACCTGTTTTTTTTGTATAATATTTTGCATGTTTTTTTTTATATATTGTTAATGTTTCGGTGTTTTTTTTAATTATTTTTGGTGTTTTTAGGGTTTATTTGGGTTTGACAAAGGTGTTTTTATGTTTTACTCTACCTATTTTTTGTAGAATCTAATTTTGCATGTTTCCTGGTGTTTTTTTAAGGAATTTTGGTGTTTTTAAGGGTGTTTTATCGTGTTTTATAAGATTTTTAAAGATTTTAGGTGTTTTTAAGGGTGTTTTATCGTGTTTTATCAGATTTTTAAGCATTTTGGGTTTTTTTAATGGTGGTTTATAAGATTTTAAGGAATTTAGGTATTTTTAAGGGTGTTTTATTGTGTATTATTGATTTTTTAAGTGTTTTAGATGTTTTTAAGTATATTTTATCGTGTTTTATCAGATTTTTAAGGATTGTAGGTGTTTTTAAGTGTGTTTTATTGTGTATTATTAATTTTTTAAGTGTTTTAGATGTTTGTAAGTGTGTTTTATCGTGTTTTATAAGATTTTAGTGCATTTTAGGTGTTTTTAAGGGAGAGAGATTAGGTTAGGTGAAGAGAGAGAGAGAGAGAGAGAGAGAGAGAGAGTAGGTCACAATAGGTCAGGTCAAGTCAAGGCAGTATATTAGGTGAGTGAGAGAGAGAGGGAGAGAGAGAGAGAGAGTGAGAGTGCATTGTTCAAGATAGTCTGTGATGGTGGTATTGATTGGTGGTGGTGGTGGTGGTGGTGGTGGTGGTGGTGATGCAGTGGTGGTGGTGGTGGTGCAGTGTCTGTCTGGCCATTACTAGTGTGTCAAAAGGTCATAATTTTTCTCCCTATTAGTTATAAATTATCAAGTTTTTTTATTTATTTATTTATTTATTTAACTTTTTCTGTTTTTTTCTTTTTTTTTACTTTTTATTTTTTGTATTATTTTCATTTTTTCATTTTTTTGTTTTTCCTCATATTTATTTATCTAATTTTTATTCTTTTGATTTATTCATTAACTTTTTCTATATAACATTATTTTTCTCATATTTCTATTGATTTTTCTTTATTTTTATCATTTAATTCTTTTTTAGTTCTATATTTTTTTGTGATTTTTGTTTTTTATTTTTGTTTTCCTTTCATTTTTCTTAATTTTTTCCTTTTTTTCAGATATTTACTTGTTCGTTCATTTATTATTATTATTATTATTATTATTATTATTATTATTATTATTATTATTATTATATTTATTCATTTATTTAATCTATATATCTAATCTTAATGTTTTTTCTCCCCCTCCCTCTCTCTCTCTCTCTCTCTCTCTCTCTCTCTCTCTCTCTCTCTCTCTCTCTCTCTCTCTCTCTCTCTCTCTCTCTCTCTCTCTCTCTCTCTCTCTCTCTCTCACTCCCTCTTACTAACTCACTATCTCTCTCCCTTTTTCACCCATAACTCAAAACTCTCTCTCACTCCTACCTACTATTTCACCATTTTTCACCCTTAACACACCACACTCCCTCTCCCTCTCCCTCTCCCTCTCCCTCTCCCTCTCCCTGTCTTTCTCTCTCCCTCTCCCTGTCTTTCTCTCTCTCTCTTACTTACTTACTATCTCTCTTTTTCACTCATAATTCAACACACACACTCTCTCTCTCTCTCTTACTTACTCCCTCCCTCTCCCTACTCTCCCTACTCTCCCTATTCTCCCTTGGCACAGTGGTTCCCCGCAACTTTCGGCTGCTGGAGGAGCTTGAGGCGGGGCAGAAGGGAGTGGGTGACGGCACTATTTCCTGGGGCCTGGAGGATGACTCGGACATGACCCTCACCAACTGGACTGGCATGATCATTGGCCCCCCCAGGGTAAGTGGCACTGGGTTGGCACTGGGGAGGTTGGCACTGGGGAGGGGTGGTACTGAGGGTTGGCACTGAGGGGTGGCACTGGGCTGGGGGTGTTGGGTTGGCACTGGTGGGCTGAGGGTGGTGGTTAGGTTAGGTTAGGTTAGGGTATGTTGGCACTTGGGGGTGGGGTGTGGCACTGAGGGTTGGCACTGAAGGGGGGAGGGTTGGCACTGAGTGGGGAGGGGGTTGGCACTGAGGGCTGTGGGAGGTGGTACTGAGGGTTGGGGGGTGGCACTGGG
Source organism: Callinectes sapidus (assembly GCA_020233015.1). Taxonomy (NCBI): domain Eukaryota; kingdom Metazoa; phylum Arthropoda; class Malacostraca; order Decapoda; family Portunidae; genus Callinectes; species Callinectes sapidus. The sequence continues at coordinate 36,989 of JAHFWG010000573.1, read as the reverse complement.
GGCTGGGGAGGGTTGGCACTGGGGGCTGGGGAGGGTTGGCACTGGGGGCTGGGGGTTGGCACTGGGGGAGCTAGGGAGATGGGGGAGGGTGTTGAAGGAAGGGGGGGTACTGGGGGGGTGTTGAAGGGAGAGATAAGTAAAAAAGATACATTTTTTGGATATATAAGTGTTATTTATTTATTTATTTATTTCACCTAATGATGATGATGATGATGATGATAATAATGATGATATTCCTTCCTTCCTCCTCCTTCCTCCTTCCTTTCTCTTCCTTCTTCCTTCCTCCTTCCTTCCTTTCTCTTCCTTCCTTCCTTTCTATTTCTTCCTTCTTTCCTCCTTCCTCCTCCTTCCTTCTTTCTCCTCCCTTTCTTCCTTCCTCCTCCCTCCTTTCCTTCCTTCCTTTCTCTTCCTCCCTTTCTCCTTCCTCCTCCTTCATTTCTCCTCCCTCTTCCTCCCACCACCTCCCACCTACCCACCCTACTCTCCCTACTTAATCTCCCTGACAGACAAACTACGAGAACCGCATGTACTCCCTGAAGGTGGAATGTGGCTCAAAGTACCCAGATGACCCTCCCAACATCAGGTTCATTTCCAGGATCAACATGCAGGGAGTTAACAGCCAGACTGGAGTGGTAAGGGAGATTAGCAGCCAGGGAGAGTAGCAGGGAGGGAGTGTTAGGGAGAGATAGGGGGTGTTTTAAGGGTGTTTTGTTTGTGTTTTGTGTTGTTTTTTAAGGTGTCAACAGCTAGACTGGAGTGGTAAGGGAGAATAGCAGCTGGCAGGGAGAGTAAGAAAGAAGGGAGGGTGAAAGGGAGAGATAAGGGGTGTTTTAAGGGTGATTTTTGTGTTTTATATTGTTTTTTAGGGTGTTTTTCATATTTGTATTGGATTTTTAAGGGAGAAAGAGAGAGAGTGGTTAATATTAAGTTAGAGGATATTTTAAGGGTGTTTTTTTGTGTTTTGTATTGTTTTTTAAGGTGTTTTTAATGTGTATATTGGATTTTTAAGGGAGAGAGAGAGAGAGAGAGAGATAATTAATATTTCTATTGACCTTAAAGATTAATATATACTGTTTTTTTGTGTGTTTTGTTGTTTTAAAGGGTGTTTTTCATGTTTATATTAGATTATTAAGAGTGTTTATTCTCTCCCTTTCTCCCTCCCTGTCTCTCCTCCCTCTATCTCTCTCCCTCCTTGTCTCTCCTTTCTCTATTCCTCTCTCTCTCTCTCCCCTTGTCTCTCCTTCTCCCTCCTTGTCTCTCCTTCTCCCTTTATTTCTCTCTCTCCCTTCCCTGTCTCCTCCCTCTATTCCTCTCTCTCTCTCCCTGTTTCTCCTTCTCCCTCTATCTCTCTATCAATCTCTCTACCCCCCCTGTCTCTCCTCCCTCTATCCTTCTATACCCCCCTGTCTCCCTCCCTGTCTTCTTCTCCCTGCTTCTCCCTTTCTCTCCCTGTCTCTCCTTCTATCTCTCTATTCCTCTCTCTCCTTCTCCTTCTATCTCTCTATCCCCCTGTCTACCCCCCTCTATCCCTCCCCTGTCTTCTCCCTTTATCCTTCTCCCTGGTTCTCTCCCTATCTCCCTGGTTCTCTCCCTATCTCCCTGGCAGGTTGATCGTCGGCAGGTGTCAGTTCTGGGGCGGTGGCAGAGGAGCTACACCATCAAGACAGTGTTGCAGGAACTGAGAAGACTCATGACACAGAAGGAGAACATGAAATTAACCCAACCCCCTGAAGGAACGAACTATTAGCTGCTATTCTCCCTTATTTACTCTCCCTTTCTCTCCCTTTCTCTCTTTTTCTCTCTCGCTCTCTCTCTTTTTCTCTCTTTTTCTCTCTTTTTCTTAGTTTCTCTCTCTTTTATGGTGGAAGAACATGAAATTAACGCAACCCTCTGAAGGAACGAACTATTAGCTGCTATTCTCC
>JAHFWG010001250.1:8610-20801 GCA_020233015.1 Callinectes sapidus | reverse complement strand
CTCTCTCTCTCTCTCTCTCTCTCTCTCTCTCTCTCTCTCATGCGTATGTATAATAATAATAATAATAATAATAATAATAATAATAATAATAATAATAATAATAATAATAATAATATATTGAAAAAGGGATACATTGAGAGGTAATTCTATTTTTCCTTACTTATTAGTTATCCGCATTCACTTATTTATTTTTCTCCCACTATTTCCCTCCAATTTGTTCTCATTTCGTTTCCTTTCATCCACCTCTTTATTCCTGAACAGCAAGGTGGCCGCAGAAAAAAAATAACAATGATAAAATAAAATGGTGATTGCCGTGTGATTGCAGAGCTCCCAAGAACTGTTCGTGAGCTACTCCTGCTACTGATAGCGGTCACGGAAAAGGAGAAAAAGTCGCACAAATACGTAAGAATATCCTACCAAGTACTGAGATGCCGCAGAAAACTTGGGTAGAATTTGTAAAGAACACAAAGGAACATAAAGGATGATCAAACTGCGGCAGACACCTTGAGAGAAGATGAGGTGTTTCAGTGACTTACTAGAGGACGTGACAAAGGTGACGTGATGAATGTACAAAGACCCTTCAGAGGTAATGGGTTCAGGATTGATAAAGTTAAATTCAAATGTGGATATAGAAAGAAAGTTATCATGAAACAGAGTAATACAATATATGGTTTTTAGTGCTGACTCAAAAGGAAGGTGTAGGAAGTTGACACAATTTATGGTGGGAATGATTACTGGATATGTTATATAATGAGACTGCCACGTTTAAACTTAACGATTTCTTACAGTTTACCTCTCTTTTTCTCGTGTTCTCTTGTATTTAAGCTGCGTGTGGTACAAAACATTCAGTAAATGTAAGAACAGCAAGAACAACGTATATGTAAGAACAGCAAGAACAAAGGTCATACGACACCATGTAGAAGCTAAAAACGAGAAAGGCAAACGAGAAAGAGAAGTGACAAGTGGATGGTCTTTCACAAGTGGTGATGGTGGTGAGAACGTTGAAGGAAATGAATAATGCTGTCAATAGTGAAGTTGGGAATTCCAAACACAGAACGGTAAAGATGAAAGCAGAGTCAGATGGCACTGCGTTCACCACCACCACCACCACTTTCTCATAGTGCATAATTATATTCAAATTTCAGTTCGTAATGTTATGTTAATAATTATACGTACTGCTTTCATTTCACGACTCGCCTACAGTTATGTCTTACACAATGCATAACGAAAAAAATATATGAATGGCATGAAACACAGTGAAGCGTATGTAAGAATTATAGCTGTTGTTATCACTATTATCATTACCATCGTCATCACTTATGAGAGCAAATGTTTGGTGTGCATCCTGACACATTCATTTTTTTTAACGGCGTCACAATAATATTTCGTTGGTGAATATTCGTAATACCTGTCTACTTCATCATCATTATCGCTATCATTACCATCAGCCGCGATCATTATCTTCCTTAACACAACACTGCCTCTCTATGAAACATTCCTGAGTGTTGTTCTTTACTGGATGCTGCCTGGTGTTGCTCCTCCTCCTCCTCCTCCTCCTCCTCCTCCTCCTCCTCCTCCTCCTCCTCCTCCTCCTCCTCCTCCTCTTCGTCCTCCTCCTCCTCCTCCTCCTCCTCCTCCTGGTAAATTCAAGTGATGAAGCTTTTATCTGATCATATTAATAAAATGTCAACTAATAATGAAGACAAGCATTTAAGTCTTGTGTTCTTTTTTTGTTCTTTTTCTCTGTCGTTTTTATATTCATAGATACATGAATAAAATGTGCAATACATCTTACTGCACTGCGCGTCTTACTGAATAATACACGTCTAGTTTAGCTTATTGTATATTACAACTACCACTTGCATAATTAATTCTTGATCCACAGTGTTCGATGTCTCCTCATTTTACAAGACTTTTCTCTTCCTCTAAGTACAGGAACAGCAACAACAAAAGCAACAACAAAAGCAACAACAACAACAACTACTACTACTGCTAATAATAATAATAATAATAATAATAATAATAATAATAATAATAATAATAATAATAATAATATAATGATTTTTTTTTCTTTTTCATGGGGCAAAGTATCACCACCACCACCACCATAGGAAATATTTATCAGCACAATAATAACCATTAACATCTCATCCACCACCATTGTCATTACTACCTCATTATCATCACAAGTATCACTCATTAATATCACCAGCATCGATATAACAATCCTTCACTATTTTTTAAGTGTGAAGGATACTGACAAAGGAAAGAAAGGGATGATGGGAGGAGAGGGAGAAGACCACCATAATACCACTTCCCCCCAAAAATGAAGGAAGATAGATGAATAGATGAATCAGTAAATAAAAAAGGAGAGAAAGTTTACATCACCATGACAAGAAAGGCAACTGTTTACATCACCATGACAACAAAGGCAAGTGTTTACTACATCACCAACAAAAGGAAATCAAATTCACAACATAACAACAAGGGAAAAAGTTTACATCATAAAGGCCGAGAAGCCACTCCCTGGCGTGACATATATAAAGAACACACACACACACACACACAGATAGATAAATAGATAGATAAATAGATAGATAGATAGATAGATAGATAGATAGATAGATAGATAGATAGATAGATAGATAGATAGATACTGACCACAGTTAGTTACAGTTGTATTTGAATGAACACACACACACACACACACACACACACACACACACACACACTACCACGGGCAGCAGCTGTGAAATTAGCCACACATCCCTGGCATTCCTCCCGGCGTGCCCTGCCTCCCCAAGTCATTACCTTCTTGCCCCACAGGAATGCTTAAGAATGAATCACTTTGTTCATTATACACTTCCGGGGCAATACGAGGCTAAAACGTTTGCACAGTTTCACTCCTCCATAAAGTTTGCACACAATTGGAGTTCACATTTTCTGTCATATTATTTATAAGACTGAGCCATTTTGTCTTTTTTTTTTATTTTGTGTTTGGAACCTCACTCCGCCTTTTCTTTTTTATCTATCTTTTTTTTACCCAAAGTCAGTATGTCTCTTACGTGAACATGATTCATTAGTTGATGATTGACTTTATCTGGCATCTGGCACCACTGCAAAACGTTCAAACCAGCAAAGATGGCTGGTTATAATACTATATTAAATGTAGCATTATAGTTATTAAAAACATTAAAAAGCATTAAGAACTACATTTATAAACGGAAATGAGATGTACCAAGGGAAACTTAAATGTCACAAAGTGATAGGGTTCGCATTTCATTCACCATATGATTAAAAAAAAAAGTATTTGCTCATGAACAAATATACCATCGTAAAACTCAACACAAAAAGAAATTCAAGTCTGTTGTTCTCTATTCTTATTTCGTTAAGTAAAATTATGCAATGTTATTCAATTAACAAGTACTGTCATTATCACATTCAAAGGATTTAACATAAGAACATCAAAAGAGTAAGGCGATTGGAAGAGACCAGCCAGCTTACACGAGGCATTGAAACTAGTACTACTTCGTTAAGTAAACTTGTGTAACATTACTCAAATAGCACGTATAATATTGTTTCTATTAGTCAAAGGATTTAAAATAGCAACATAAGAACTCACGCGAATGAGACCATTTCACCTATACAAGGGGGATGGACTGAATCAACTTGTACTAGAATTCAACCATGCGATATACCTGGACTAAATTACTGCAGGGGTATTGTTTACGTATATTATGTGTTTTGAGAAGTACCTACACGTGCACCACAGTTTCTTGTACTGAAATCCACGGCAAAGTTTGATAAGGGCAACACTCACCCAGGCACAGGTAACACGCTCGGCAGCCCTGACCGATGACTTACCTGGAAAGAGTAAAGAGAAAGTAAAGTTACTGAGTGAAGGAATGGGTGCATGCGTGCGTGAAAGACATGCACGCAATACACACACACACACACACACACACACACACACACACACACACACACACACACACACACACACACACTGTCAGCGATCTAACTGCACACAAGCAAGTCATGTCAGTGAACAGAAGAATGATAAGCTTTTGAGATATTAGATGAAAAATGTGAATCCTAACAGACAATTTAACACTGAAAGAGAAGGAACAGTTCGATTATTTATGCATTCAAAACTCCTTAATTTCTTTTTTTATTTTAGTTGATAATCTACCGTGACACGGAAATGATGTTAGATTTATATGTTAATCACAAGCCTGCCCAAGACTTGCTTGACTCCACCCTGTTGAGGTTAAGAGCTAGGATGAAATAGAACACTAAAACTCCTCAACCTTCCCCATACAGACCAATATAAGAACAAAAGAACATAGAGAGGCTCAGAGCATATCCCCTCATTGCCCTTCTTCACTAGCTCTTTCAAACTTTCTCATTTTATACGGAAAACAGAAAATGAATACAAAAAAATACTAAATTTTAAGTGGCTGAGCACGTGTCCACTTCCAGACCTTCCTCCTCTCCAGTATAACTTTGTATCATATTTTTATAACAATTTCTCTGATTTTCAGCTGCAATAGAGATGGACAAGTCCCATAAAAGCTATATGTAAAAACTCAAGCCACTCCTAAGAAAAGTCAAGAGTAAAAAGAGGGTTGCTATCGTGTTATTTAACTGTAGTTCGGAAGTTATGTTATTCCGTTCTCTAAAACACTTTAGTGAAACAAAAAAAAAATTGAATAAAACACACAATGTAGCTCCATGAAAAGTAACTAAACAAAAAGCCTTTCAGTCGAACTCATTCATTTAGTCCTGAAGAAGTTCTTTTTAAGTTCTCTTTAAACATTTCCTCATCAGAAGCTGGATGAAAGAAAAAATCAAATAAAAAAGATTAAATAAATAACAAATATACATCCAGAACATTTGAACACTCAGAACCTAAAAAAAAAAAAAAGAAATAACATACGACAGACAACTTTAACCCCTTCATTACTGGGACACATTTTTATCACGAGTTTGAGGTATGATTAGACGACTTAATTGACATTTGAAAGAGTCTATGGAGGTCACAGGGTTAATGACCGAGTCTGTACCATTTTAATCCACACAGGAGTTTCTGAAGTTGTATAAAATCGACAAATAATAGGCAGAATTAATATAAACACGCGTCCAAGTATAGAAGAAGTTAATTACTTACAGCTACAGAATCTCCAGTACAATGTACAGGTGCTACCGTTCGTTCAGTGTTCCTTCTCTTGTGTTTTGTGGCGGCGAACAGTGTTCGTAATTACTCGATAATCGCGCATAATGAGCCAAACACGGCAAGTAAAAACGTAGCCGGCAAAACACATTCATAAAGTGAGTGTTTAGGATAAAATTACAATAGTGAAAGATGGAGGTGGTGTAAGAAGGCGCTCCCTGTAGCTCTTACGTTCCCTCCCTCCCTTCCTCTCCCCCTCCACAGCCAAACACACGGTGAGAAAAATGGCCAGATCTCCCAGGCCTGTGTGTTGATCATTACAATTTTCTGACAATACATCGCACACGTCTTGTTATTATCGTTCTTCCATCAGTGTAGCTGCGGTTTGTTGATGTGGGTTATGTTATTAAAGATTCAGGGTGGCTGTCTCGATTCTGAAGCTGAGACACATTAAACAATGCAACGGCACGATATGAGAAAAATGCAGAGCTGGCTCTTTTTATTGCTACGATCGTCCTTTGACATTAAGACACACTATAACAATAGAACAGTGAAAACATTCTTTCCATGGACACATACCAAAAAGAAAAAATGAGAGAGAGAGAGAGAGAGAGAGAGAGAGAGAGAGAGAGAGAGAGAGAGAGAGAGAGAGAGAGAGAGAGAGAGAGAGAGAGAGAGAGAGAGAGAGAGAGATGGGGTGGGGGGTAATTATATCTTATATTATATAAAACTAAAATTGATTTTGTAATATAAAAATGCATCTTAAAAAACGACGAAAAATACTACAGAACACTGTACAACAAAATTATTTGTATTGACACATATGAAATAAAACACATATCAGGAGAGTAATTATGTCTTTCTTTAAGCAAAACAAATAAGAAAGGAGAGTATAGTATCAAAATATTTCGGAGAAGTCATCCAGAAGTACTGAAGAACCCAAAACAAAATGTTTCTTTGTTTTGTTGTTGTTTTTGCATGGACACAAACATAAAAAGAAAAAAATATTAGTATATCTTTCCTACGATATAAAATTAGTTCAGAAGATTAAAGTACCAAAGGATGCGTCTAAAAATATAAGTTACACCGGTAAAAAAAAAAAAAAACTGTCACGCAGTAAAAAGGTTAATAAACACTCGTAAATTTGGGGACAGTTCCTTGGACTGTTCTCAGCCGCCAAGGGATGAGCCACCATCATTTCATTTCAGACTGTAATTTAATCGTAAACATTCACTTAGTCATGTGTTGCGCAAGGTAATTTTTGCCTACCTCGTACTGTTGGCGATGCGGAGTCAAGGTGCAATCACTTACATTATTACACGTGCATTTCAATTTTGTTCTATAATTTTCTTGTAAATACTCACTTTATAATGTGTTCTGCAAGAATTTCGGTTACTTCCTTTGTGCTCTTTACAAGATGAAATTAACTTTTCTTTCGCAGACGTACAGTTCAGTGATGTTCAATAATCAAGTACCAGACAACACTCACTGCCACTGTGTTTAGCCACTTCCTCACCAATGAGTCCTGTCATCTGCAAGAAGTCTATCAACTGCCATGTTTTGTAAGGGGAGTGTCAGTTGATCACAGGACTTGGATTGAAGAAAATGTTGATCATAGAGAACATGAATGCAAAAGTTTACTCGACTTCTGATGATGACTATATCTTGTCTCTAATAATTAACAACATAATGTCAACATTCCTCGTAACAAACTAACAACTACATTGAAAATTTCACTTTATCATCGATCTTCTTCACTGTAAATGAAAATAAATTTGTAATTGCATAATGTTGTTAATTATCAGATACAAAATACAGTCACTTTAAGAAATCGAGTTTAATTTTACAATCACCTTTTCTATAATCAACATTTCTCTTCAATTCAAGTTCTGTGACCAGCTGACATCCTCCTTACAAAATCTGGCAGTTGATAGATTTTGCAGATCACGGGATTCAAGGTTATGGATGAGGCTGAACCTAAATACTTGCATAAAATATAAAACCTATTGAAGAATTACGTTTTATATAAAGTGTGAAACTTCCTTCATTTCTGGTTTAATAGAGAATGAAAAATTTTCCAGTTTAACTTTTATCTACATTGAAAATTGATCTTTCCTAGGAATTAAAATGTAATTGAAAAACAATCTTTTCTTGAGTTTATTACACATTAGAAACCTGCTCTTAACTTTGTTTCAAGCTTTACACACAAAGTAGAAACACCTTTAAAGGTTGATATAGATACATAAAATTTCCTCCTCCTTGGTGAAATAAAACACACAAAAAATAATGATTCGTCATTTTTTCTGACTTACATAAAAAAAAAAAAAAACAAGGACAATCATTATTCGATTTTAAATAAAAAAATAAGTATGACATTGTGGACAGAACACTACAGCTTCAAAATAATTTCAGTAAATCCAAACATTACACAGCGAAGGTGTCAATTTGCCTTCCACTGCATCATGTTGTCTATCGTTCATTAAATACAAAGCACAAATATTTTTTTCAGCCTAATTGATGCCTATAATTCCGTATCAGTTATGCATATTCAGGGACTTCCAATGGGTTACATGAACTAAATCCGCACTATCCAAACGGTATGTCAAAGTGACTCTAGAGTGCAAAGCTCTAACAGGTAATGAACTCTTATACAATAACGAAGAATTATTTATCACACAACTCGCAATAATAATAATAATAATAATAATAATAATAATAATAATAATAATAATAATAATAATAATAATAATAATAATAATAATGATAATAATAAGATGAAGAAGAAGAAGAAGAAGAAGAAGAAGAAGAAGAAGAAGAAGAAGAAGAAGAAGAAGAAGAAGAAGAAGAAGCGAGGAAGAGGAGAAGAAGAAGAAGAAGAAGAAGAAGAAGAAGAAGAAGAAGAAGAAGAAGAAGAAGAAGAAGAAGAAGAAGAAGAAGAAGAAGAAGAAGTAATGGAAACAAAAACAACAACAATTCATACGTAAAATAATATGCAAATCCTGACCTTCCGCAGAGAAGAAACAAGGTTTATTTTGTTTCCTAAAGTCTCATAACATTCATAACATTTGCCAAGATACATTAATTTAAATACAAAAAATAAAATACATATAAGTAAAAAAAGACAGTAACGACGCAATCAAGAGCAGGAGGAACATGGAGCAAAGAGAAAAATACTAAATGAAATCCAAAACGTGACCTAGTTACACATACACTGTCTTTCTCACCCCGTGTGTTTTGTAGACTAGAACTGCTGGATTGAATAAATAAAGCTCCTGTACGAGTAAATCTTTCTGTTTTTTCTTTCCCCGTAGATGATACATGAAATACAAAATCAAGTCTGGGTTGTGTATAATTGAGGGCACCCACACCCCTTATACACACACACACACATACAGCTAGTCCTCCTTCTTTAATTCATCTTAATGTTCTTCTTTCAATAAAACACACACGCACACACACACACACACACACACACACACACACACACACACACACACACACACACACACACACACACGAAATAATCCAAGCCCATGCTTCGTCACTCCCTCCTCGCCATTTTTGCAAACTCTCCCTCCCTTCGCATTTCATCTGATGCCTCGCCGACTTCCACATCGTCCTGACACACGCCGCCGCTCCAGCCTCGCCGCCGGCAGGATTGGAAGTGACGGAGGTAATAGGATGCGTTACTGGCCCTGCCTTGCCTTGCCTTGCCTCGCCTCCCAGACCCCAGATCCACCACCACCACCACCACCCTTGCCACTGCCACTAAAACTCCATCAGGCACCATAACCGCGACTCCCACCAGTAAAATCTCTACCATCATTTTCAACCCTCAAGCCACCAGCGCCACTACAACAACCACAACTACCACCACTGCTACAACTGCTACCACCACCACCGCCACCGCCACCGCCATCAGCCATCACCAAGCAAACATGCAATAAAAAAAAAAACGCTCTGGAACTGTCGCCACTACAATATAAGGTTACACACAGACACACACACACACACACACACACACACACACACACACACACACACACACACACACACATTCCCTTCACCACCAATTCCAGCTGTTACAACACCACCACCACCTAAAACCACATTCTCTCACCACCACCACCACCACTACCATTACCACACCACATCACACCACACACCGCGCCACACCACTCCAGCTTCCCTTGTGTTGCAGGAAGCAGAGAGCAAGCAAATTTCCAGAGGGCTGTATATAAGCTTCGCACATGATATATTGCACCGCGTTCCAGCGAGTAGCGACTTTAGCTCCCTGGAAAAGAATGAGTCCGGATGAGGCGAACCTTCACCACAGCCCGCTGAATTTTCCGACGAAACACTACTACACATTATGCATATAGCTGAATTTTCCGACGAAACACTACTACACATTATGCATATAGTCCCACTTCTTTATTTCCTTTTTTTTTCTGTGTGTGTGTGTGTGTGTGTGTGTGTGTGTGTGTGTGTGTGTGTGTGTGTGTGTGTGTGTGTGTGTGTGTGTGTGTGTGTGTGTGTAAGGTCAACAATTTTGTCTTTTTTTATATCTTCTGTCTTTCCATTCCTCATCGTTGTCGTAAAATAACTTTTTTTCTCACTTTTTTCTCCTCTCTTTCTCTCATAAATGCAAGTCTAAGTGTTAATGCAAGACCAACAGTGTAGTAGTAGTAGTAGTAGTAGTAGTAGTAGTAGTAGTAGTAGTAGTAGTAGTAGTAGCTATAAAAATAGTAGTAGAAGTAGCAATAGTAGCAGTAGCTGTAGCTCATATCCCCCTTACACACGTTCAAACTTTAAAATTTGATCATGGGCCACAATCAGGAAGGGGAAGAGGTTCTGAGACCACCAAACGCCAACTACATTACAACCTCACTCGCTCTAGTGCCTCCCCCCCCCCAACCACACACACCATGTAGTACCTTATGTGACTTTCTCCTTACACCACAAACACAATTACTCGCAAGAAGTTTCCTCAAAGTTATTAATTAAGTTTATCCCCGTGACAATGTAAAGATGCAAACTAGTGTAGCGCACTCTCTCTCTCTCTCTCTCTCTCTCTCTCTCTCTCTCTCTCTCTCTCTCTCTCTCTCTCTCTCTCTCTCTCTCTCTCTCTCTCAAGAGCGTCACCTGAATACCTTATGACTTACCTCTGAAAAACTACATTCTTACACTCACACATTTACTACAGCCACGCACAGTCACCAGCAACTATACCAAGAACATCGCTGTCCCTAGTGATGCAATCGCTTAACTTCATAACATCTACACCATCACCAATACCGCTGCAATGTTCCCACAATACAACTAATACTAATACTAATAATAATATTCAAACACAAAATAATATGCAAATCGTAACCTTTCGCGACAACAATGAACGTTTATTCTTTTTCCTATATTTTCATGAGAATTATAAAATGTCAAGTCCATTCATATTAACAAAAAATAATAATGTCCTTTCAAATTATAAGAGCAGTCCTTTGTTACAAATACTCATAAATTTCTTATTTAACATAAGTTTACCAAATTTCCTAACCTCGCCTCACATTCAGCTAGTTCTATCCAGCTTTTTAGGTTTTTATTAGGCATGTTAATAAAATGTGAAGCAGTTTCCTTCTTATTGAGTTTAAAGTACGAACCTTACCTGCATACCCTCCTTTACTGTGACACCTGGCTCAGTTAGGTTAGGTTAGGTTAGGTTGTTAAGTTAGATTAGGTCAGAATGGATTGGGTTGAGTTGAGTTGAGTTGAGTTGAGTTGGACAGTGTTGGGTTAGGTCAGGTCAGGTTAAGATAGATAAGGTTAGGTTAGATAGAGTTGAGTTTCGTTATGTTTAATTACGTTAGGTTAGGTTAGGTTAGGTCAGGTCAGGTTAGATTAGTGAAAGTTAGAAAATTTTGTTGTACTGCAAGAGAGTTAAGTTAGGGTAGGTCAGGTTCCCACCACCACTACCATCACTATCACCATGCACACACAAAGGTCAGGTCAGGTCAGGTCAAGTCAGGTTACATTAGTTACTGTTAGAATATGTGTTGCTGTACTACTAGGAAGTTAGGTTAGGGTAGGTCAGGTTCACACCACCACTACCAACCATCACTATCGCCATGCACACACCACTTCCCCTATCATTCTCCCCCACCATCATTACGCCATGACATCATTCACGCAGCCAGCTAGGCCACGCTCCCTTACCACCATCACTCACCATCAAAGTCAACACTCCCTACCCTTAAAAAAGAAAAAAAGAAAAAAATCTTACATACACACACACACATACCTCATCAAATCAAAACTCACTAGTATCTTAAACCTTTACCATTCACATCTATCTTTATTCCTCTAAAACTACATTACCTTCCACTCACTACATATCCTCCTCCTTCTCCTTCCCTTTCCCTCACGTTATTAGACTCTCCTTTACGTAATTCACCTCTCCCTCTCCATCCCTCTCTCCACCCTGCGTTCATTCAGTAGGGAAGATCAACATTATCAAACAGGAGGGCAGTCGGCAACCTCTACCCCTCTTTCTCCCCACCTTCACAACGGCCGTCTTAATGACTAGTGAACAGGTAACGAGGGAACTTACTGGCCCCCGACATGAGCAGCTCACCTGTGTATACCTTGCCCACCTGTGTTTGGCCCCTCCTCACCTGTGCCAAGGTAAGAAGGCGAGGGGGAGGGCGAGGGGAGTAAGGAGGCAATAGGAGGGGTTACAGGGTGCCGTGATCCTAATAGTTTGTGGGTGTTTGGGAGGAGGGAAGGGAAGGGAAGGGAAGGGAAGGGAAGGGAAGGGAAGGGAAGGGAAGAGAAGGGAAGGTGTAAGAGTGGTGAAGGAAGGGAAGGGAAGAAAGTGCATTAACCCTTACCTCTTCCTCCCCTAATTTATTTCTTCCTCTTTTTTTATATATATTTTTTTTTCCTGTTTTATTTTGTTCTTCTCTTACTCCTCCTCCTCCTCCTCCTACTACTATGCTTCTTTTATCCACTGACTTCATCCTCT
>JAHFWG010000185.1:94925-111755 GCA_020233015.1 Callinectes sapidus | reverse complement strand
TCCTCCTCCTCCTCCTCCTCCTCCTCTTCCTCGTATCCCTTCTCCCTCCGCCCACATCTCCTCCTCCAGCTCCCCGTTCACTACCTGCCTCTCAACTCTCTCCGCCCTCCTCCTCCTCCCTCTCGTCCTTTCTCTTCTCCTATTTCCATCTCCTCCTCCTCCTCCTCCTCCTCCTTCGCCCAGCTCCCTACATATGTCTTCCTTTACCGCCCTCCCCGCGCCTCTCTCTCGGCCCTCCACCGTCTCTCGCTGCCTGCCATCCCTTCCGTCTCCCTCCCGCTGCCTCCTCTCGTATGGTGCATCAGCTGCCTTGCCTCGTGCGATGCTCTGATCCTCAAACTGGTGTGGGCATCATTCTGCTGTTGCCGTGAGCCTTCCTATTAGCCCTCCTCTGTGCTTGGGCTCCTCCCCTCTCCTCTTGCTTCTCCGCTCTTGTCGACTTTATCTTCCTTGCTTTCGACCAGGTTTTGGGTGGCTTAGAACTTGCACTACTTTTTCAATGCTACATTTGATCTTTCACGAGTTTTTTTTTTTTTTTTTGTGTGTGTGTATGTGTGTCTATTACGGTTCTAGTCAGAGGGGTTAACAAGATTTGCGTATTGTTAATAGTAAATATCCTTAAGCTGTCTGTAAATTGTCTTCGGCCTAAGCTATGATCAGAAGACATTAGTTTAGGTCATGCAGGTTTTCAAAGATGTTTTTTGCTATCCCAGTGATAGATTAACGAAATATTTCTTATTGCTAGGAAAAATAACTTTTAGAATTCAGTTCTTTGTTCATGTGGCCTATGCAACTCTGAAAGGGATCTTGTTGAAGTTGTGGATGTTTTTTGTCCTAGTCGTAGATGAACCAGATTTCTAAATTTCTAACTGGTAAAATTCCTAAGATTCCTCTATACATTATCTATGTTCTACGCTATATTCAATACTTTAGTTTAAGTTGCATACATTTTCATAGGTGACTTTTTGTGTTTTAACGATAAATTGACAAGATGTCTACATTATCATCAGGTAAATACTCTTTAGAATTATAACTAATTTCCTGAGTCTGAGCTTTTTTTTCAAGAGATTCTAATAGTCTAGCTGAAGTTGTGGAGGCTCATAAAGTTTTCTTTCAGTGATAGATTAACGTTATTTCTACATGGTAAACAGTTGAAATACTCTGACAAACCAGCTATTCACCTCTGTGGCCTTTGAGTCGTGGTAAGAGAGCAGAGGGTTTCAGAGTACAGACCTCGCTGCCTCCCTGGTGTGTGATGGACGGCTTAGGTGGTCGTTCCCTCATGCGACTCCTGCTGGGCCTTTAGAAGTGTGTCTTTAAATGTTTCTGTCTTATCCTGTACTTCTCAGCCGTCTTATGGAAAGACTGTGTTGTGTGAAGCGTGTTTTCGTGGTGGTGGAAGACTTTGCAAGGGATTCTGCACTATTTGTCAGAGATTTTAGTATTTCTTTACAATTTTGTGTTTTTGTTGGTGTTTTCATCAGCTTAGCCTCTTCAGTACTTGGAAACATCTTTTAGGACCATTTTGGATGTCATTAGATGATTTTATTGACATTAGAGAGGGTCTATGGAAGTCAGAATGATAATGGCCCGAGTCACAAGCTGTACAAAATCGATAAATAATAAGTCAAATAAATATGAAAATGTGTCCCGGTACTGAAGCGATTAATACGTATAATGTAGCTAGCTTTTATCTAATAGTTACTGTAGAGTAAACCATTTAAACTCTGTAATAAGGTCTTGACAGTTTAGTGATATTTAAGATTCCCTCTATTCTCTCGTATTCATCGTATTAGAACTACAATTTAGCTTTTCATGAACGCTTATTAATTCTCGTTTTTTTTTTTTTTTTTTTTTTTTTTTTTTACTTTCGTGTAGTAAATCAATTTTAGACTTGGTAGAAAAACTAAAGAATAGGTACATAAAAACGTGTGCTTCTTATCATGATTCCTTATTTTGCATCATCCTTAGGTAAACGACATTCAAACACGCTTTTTCCACAGACACCACGCGCTTCACCCTTCACTAAACCAAAAAGATATAAACATGGACTTCTTTAGATACTCTGATCCATTATTTTGCACCATCCTTAGATAAACGACATCCAAACACCCTTTTTCCATAGACACCAGGGGCTTCACACTTCACTAAAACAAAAATACATAAACATGGAAGTCTTTCAATAGTCTGATCCATTATTTTGCATCATCCTTAGGTAAACGCCATCCAAACACGCTTTTTCCATAGACACCACGCCCTTCACCCTTCACTGAACCATCCAACGTGATCACCCTTGCACCATTAAGCACCACTGAGCACCACCACCACTAGGGCGCCTGCTTCATTATCCCCCACACCGGCTGATTAATTAAAATGTCCGAGGAATGACGGAGTTAGACACACGACTCACTCAGGCCCCACATCGAGACCCGCACCAAGATCCACTAACCTGTATTGCCTTGATCGATGTTAGTGTAATATTACCTCACTGAAACTTCACGTTGGCGCTTCTCTGGGATAAGTTACGGGGGTGTCATTTTCTTCCGGCCTAGGCAGTGGTGGTGGTGGTAGTGGTGGTGGTGGTGGTGGTGGTGGTGGTAGTGGGTGGCCGTTTCTAATTTTCCTCTCGAGTGAAGCTAAAGTGAGGCAGATGACGGAGGTTTGGTGGGAGGTGAGAGGGAAAGAGAGAGCAAGAGGGAGAGGGAAAGGGAGAGGTGTGTCTCTGGCCTCTTCCGGTGAGATGTTCGACCCTTCTCTCTCTCTCTCTCTCTCTCTCTCTCTCTCTCTCTCTCTCTCTCTCTCTCTCTCTCTCTCTCTCTCTCTCTCATTCACGCTTCCCTCATCCCTGTTTCCCCGCTGAAGGAGCCAAGATAACATTTCCGGTTCTTCCCCTACAAGAGTTGATAAGACGCAAGATAAGGTTGATTAAGTTGATTTGTTCCTTGACTTTGCTTCTTCACTACACAAGTTCGTCTTCTTAGGAATAATTTTAGCGCTTTTCTCCCTTTCCTTCGTGTTTCTCTGCCTGATTTGTTTATCTTTCACGACATTCATATGTCTTCATGTCCCAAAACTCATTTAACATGTATGTGTATGAGAACTATTAGATACATTTTTATATATGTTGTAGCTATTTAAACTCTTCCCATGAACATTCCTCAGTGAAAATACTTCCTTAAATAGCCACACTCATGGTAACGTGCACTGAATACTGTTGATTTCCCTTTCTAAACTAGTTTAAACTAGTTTAAACAGAAGAAGAAGAAGAAGAAGAAGAAGAAGAAGAAGAAGAAGAAGAAGAAGAAGAAGAAGAAGAAGAAGAAGAAGAAGAAGAAGAAGAAGAAAGAAAGAAAGAAAGAAAGAATGAAAGAAAGAAGAAAACAAACGAATAAAAGGAAATCTAAGAATAAGAAAAAAATATTAAAAGAGAGACAAGAAGAAATGAGAAGGAGGAGGATAAGATTAAAAAAAAAAAAAACATGAAAAACAAGAACATGAAAAGGAACAGTAACACGAATTAGTTAAAAAGAAAAAAAGAAGGAAAGGTAAAATACTGCTACTACTACTACTACTACTCCTACTACTACTACTACTACTACTACTACTACTACTACTACTACTACTGTTACTACTTGCACTTCTACTAGTAATAACAACAATGATAATAATGATAATGACAACAACAAAAACAACAACAACAACATCAACAAATAGAAGAAGACAAAATCAAGAACAAGAAGATAATCCAAAGAAGTCACCACCAACACTAATACCACCACCACCACCAACACCACCACCACCACCAACAACAACAACAACAACAACAACACTCAAGATCCGAATAAAAGCGAAACACACAAACAACAGCAACAATAAACAGAAACAACAAACAACAATCAACAAACAACAAACAACCAACAATACCACCAACAAAACAATGACCAGAGAACAACGAACAGTGAATACGCCAGACAAAACACAGGCACTCTATCGCAGTTAAGACGAAATAAACCCAAATACGCAATATAAAAAGCTTCGAAACAATGAATCTCAGTCTCGCGTGTGTGTCTCGAAATCCATCAATGTGAAGCAGTTTTCTTTGTCCATTTTCTTTACATTGATCGGCCTCTTTGTATGTTCTGTGCCTCGATTTCTTCTTTTTTAGAGTGGAGGAGGAGTAACGGAATGGAAGGAAGAGAGGAAAGAAGGAAGAAAGAAATTGAGAAAGAAAGGGAGAAAGAAGGAAGAAAGTCGAAGAGGAAGATTAATAGAAAGATACTGAAATAAAATAGGGGAGAGAGAGAGAGTGCTACATCTCCCACTGGGCAATTAGGTTTGGCAAGGATTCGAACCCGGGCCGGCAGCACCGGAGGCCCAAGCCTTAACCAACTATGCCACCCAGCCCCCAGAGAGAGAGAGAGAGAGAGAGAGAGAGAGAGAGAGAGAGAGAGAGAGACTAGAATATGCATGATGTGATGCGTGAATCAAGATATAAATACGGTCTTATTTACATTCTCTCTCTCTCTCTCTCCTCTCCTCTCCTTCCTCTCTCTCTCTCTCTCTCTCTCTCTCTCTCTCTCTCTCTCTCTCTCTCTCTCTCTCTCTCTCTCTCTCTCTCTCTCTCTCTCTCTCTCTCTCTCTCAACACATCCTAAGGCGCAACACAAAATATTATCATAAGCGAGTCGCACTTAACAGGCAAAGGAATAACAACAAATGCTTCGTTCAACACAGCAACACAACACCCTTGGCATACCTCGCTCTCTATTTTTCTTTTGTTTATTTATTTATTTCTATTTTCATTTTTTCTATTAACTTCCT
This sequence comes from Callinectes sapidus, assembly GCA_020233015.1. Taxonomy (NCBI): domain Eukaryota; kingdom Metazoa; phylum Arthropoda; class Malacostraca; order Decapoda; family Portunidae; genus Callinectes; species Callinectes sapidus. The sequence goes on along the minus strand of JAHFWG010000185.1, from coordinate 106,935 downwards.
ATTTCAAGGCTGTATTTTTTTTTTTATACCGTCTGTTTACTTTTTACATCCATCATTTCTACGTGTTATATTTCATGGAATTTTTTCTTCTCTCTATATATTTATGTTTCTTTTTATTATATATATCAAAAGTAATCAATAATGTACTTTTTTATGCGTATCATCAAAAATATTCACATTTCTAAAACTATTCGTATTTTTTTAGCATTACACACATTTTTTGGGATAATACCGGACCCTTAAAAAGAAAAAAAATACAACTAAATTACAAAAAATAACTATATATGCATGCGACCGAAAAAATTACCATTACAAATCATCTTTTTCAACGGAGCTACAAAAAAATAAAAAAATAAAATATGTGGGTAATTTTTCCTTAAGACTGGGTACAATTATAGTCGCGTATACTTACTTAGCCGTGTGTGTTTAGTTGTTCTGCGTCACTTGTTACTGTGGTGCGTCCATAAGTCTGTCGTGCTAGGAGAGAGAGAGAGAGAGAGAGAGAGAGAGAGAGAGAGAGAGAGAGAGAGAGAGAGAGAGAGAGAGAGAGAGAGAGAGAAACAGACAGAGAGACAGACAGACAGACAGACAGATATATAGACATACAAACAGACAGAGAGAGAGGAAGGCCATGTACAAGGAAGAGATGGAGAGGAAAAAGCGTGGACAAAAAGAAAGAGTCTTCGAAAAGGGAGGAATGAAAAGAAGAGAGGAAGAGGAAAATAGGAAAAGTTACATAAAGGAAGAGGAAAGGAGGATGAATAGAAGAAAAAACAAAACAGAAGAATGAAATGATGAAAAACGACAACAGGAAGAAATAGAAGGATAGAAACAAGAAAGAAAGAAGAAGAGAAGGAAATCCACCAGATCTTGTTTTTCTTTTTTCTTTTTTTCTTTCAGCTGCAAATACTATGCTGTAAAAACAAAGATTCCCAAGTTAATTTCAAGCCCAGTGTTTCTTCCCCAGCGAAATATATTGTGGACTTGTGTGTGTTTTATATCTCACGAAGGCGCTTGCAAATTTTTGTGGTAAATCTTTCGTGAATTTCATCAGTTTTATGCAGATGCTCCTCGTGACCTCCTGGGAAGAGAGAAAAAGAGGGAGCTTACAGGAATCATTATGGAAACAAGCAAGCAAGGAAAGATGGAAAGAAGGAAGAAAGGAAGGAAGGAAGGAAGGAAGGAAGGAAGGAGGGAAGAAAGAAAGGAAATAGGAAGGAAGAAAGGAAGAAAGGAAGGAAGAAAGAAAGAAAGGAAGGAAGGAAAGAAGGAAGATTAGTTGGAATAACAGAAAGTGAAAATGAATGAATGCATGAAATAATGAATGGAAAGTAGTGTGTGATTGAATTAAGGTGCCCCAACAGTTAACGTCATATGACACCGTCAAATGGAAAGAAATAAATGAATGGATGCAAAGGAATGAACAAAGTATAAAGGGAGGAGAAGAATTAAATAAAAAGGAAAGAGACAGAGGGATATCTAGATAAAGCTTAGCATGGATATAATTTGCAAGCATAATAAAGGAGGGGAATGATGGAAAAAGAGAAAATATTGGTAGAAATATAGAAAAAGGAAAACAGAAATTTGAAATAACGTTCTATTGCTCCATTATAGGGTTCGTTCAGTGTATAATTGTATCAGTATTTCATTGGTTTGCATTTGAGTTTCATTTATACTAGTTTAGTGAATTAGGAAGAGAGCTGTAGTCTTGTTATTGCAGTACTTTAAGACCTACACTATCGAGCAGTACCCGACCGGCAAACATTGTTACCATACTCTGTTCTAATACACAAGCTGACAGTATAAGTGACGGGCACGGAGGTGACGTCTGTTTGATGAGCGCTGTTCATGAGTGAAGGGTTTGTACAGATCTGGTAGCATTTTCTGTTGCTATACCAGTGCCCGTGATTATTACGCTTCTAATGTCACCCATGGTGTTATGATTACACTGTTTGCCTCTCAGGAACTGGTGGATAGTGTGGACAGGTCGCCTCCTGTTGTTTCCTGAAGTCGCCTTGCTGCTTCATACAAGTACAGTCGAGTTCAAAAGTTATCTTACTCCTCTCACATGATGAATTGTAACCAGCTCGATTCGCTCTCCAACCCTCCCCGCTCGCTGACACCTCGCCCTCTCTTGCTCTCACTCTTTCCTCACAGTGCCTAGTAAAACAAACACCTACTGTTGCTGCCAGAGTTCATCTTATTGCTGCATACAAGTTACTTCTCTACCCTGACAAATAGTAACCAACTTAACTCACTTTCCCACTCTTCCCCCGGCACCGGCTCCTGGCACTCCTCTCCTCACGACACCGGTCAAAGCTTCAAACCTTCACTGCTCACGAACCATCACAAAGCAGGATACAAATACCTAACAGAACAACAATCGCCTCCATATAGATAGTACTCCTTGTCCTTCCTGAAGATTTTTTCTTTTGTGTATGGTTCCATTCAGGTAAGTTTTTTTCCTTTTAAGTGTGTCATGTTTGTGTATTATTATATTATGTACCTTGTATATACTTATCATTGTTCTGAGTGACGTGCGTAATCTATAATGCAGTTACGTTTATTCTATCTTAGGCTACGTGTTTATTGTTTGACTTTATGTACCAAGGTGTTTTATCCCGTGAGAGAGAGAGAGAGAGAGAGAGAGAGAGAGAGAGAGAGAGAGAGAGAGAGAGAGAGAGAGAGAGAGAGAGAGAGAGAGAGAGAGATCATATCAATAACAAAAAACATGCAATACCGAAAGAAATAAGTCATAAAAGAAAAAAAAGAATCGAGACAAAATCAAACTGGAAAAAAAAAAATGCAAAGAGTAAATAAAAACGAGGAAGAAGAATAAAATTAATGAAAGCAAAACAGGAAAACAAAACCACCGTAAGCAGAAAACACACACACACACACACACACACACACACACACACACACACACACACACACACACACACACACACACACACATCACCTCCATTAATATTGACACGCACGTCTAAGGCTTGATCCCCTAAGAGGTTCATATTGATACATACAGCACAAGATCAACACACCTAATGGCTGGCCGTCTCCCAAGCCCCGCCCACTCCCTCTCCCTGTCCAATCACGAGTCACCTGGCGTGTTTACTTTGGTCACCTGGCTAATGTTGGTGTTGTTTGTTGTTCTACTGCAGATGCTAATTGGTGAGGTGAATGAGAGGTGGTCGCTGGTATTAAGATGCTGTCGTCTCTCTCTCTCTCTCTCTCTCTCTCTCTCTCTCTCTCTCTCTCTCTCTCTCTCTCTCTCTCTCTCTCTCTCTCTATCTATCTATCTATCTATCTATCTACCTGTCTGTATCTGTCTATCTTTTTATCTATCTATCTATCTATCACACTTTCCACCTACATGTCTACCCATCTATCAATCAATCAATCAATCTATCTATCTATCTATCTATCTATCCATTCCAATGATCACCAAGCCTTCCTTCCTCACCTCATTCAAACACACACACACACACACACACACACACACACACACACACACACACACACACACACACACACACACACATCTTCAACCAGAGCATTTGGAAAGAGGTGGGTGGTGAGAGAGCAAAGCGTTTCAGAATACCGCCCTTAAACACTTCATAATCTGTGTTAATAGGGCCTCTTGTCACCTGCCCTTACCTGCGTGACATGCCTGTGGAGTACTTTACAGGTTATTAGTGGCCATTGGAACAGACCAGGTGGGTGAGTGAATGAGTGTAAATGAGCAGGTAAGTAGTGAAATAAAGGAAAAGGGAATGAAATGAATGGAAATGATAAACTGAATGAAGTGGAATGAAAGAAAGGGAAAAAATCTTGAAATGAGGTGGAAAAATAGAGTAACTAAATAAATGTTTTGAAGAATTATAAAGCTTTGAAAATATATGAGGGAAGAAAGTGTAGGGGAGAGAGAGAGATAGAAAGACAGATAGACAGACAGACAGACATACACTCTCAACAAAAACCACTTCATAGTATCCCCTGTAACTCGTTTTCTTTCACGACACTCCGGCTTCCCACTTTCACTTATAAGGGCAAACTATACTAAACCTTTTCTTCCCTCCTTCCTTACCTAACCTTAGATAAAATAAATAAATAAATAAATAAATAAATAAGTAAATAAATAAATAAAACAGTAAGGAAAAACAACCACAACGCAAACGAGACAAAGAAAAAACACACACTCAAAGAAAAATACAAATAAAAACAAGGAAATATATGTCGATCACAAGAGAGAGAGAGAGAGAGAGAGAGAGAGAGAGAGAGAGAGAGAGAGAGAGAGAGAGAGAGAGAGAGAGAGAGAGAGAGAGAGAGAGAGAAATGAGACAGGATTTAGACACAAACTAACGTACTACATGGAACCAAACTTAACACACACACGCACACACACACACACACACACACACACACACACACACACACACACAAGGGCGGTGCATAAGGAGTTGACAAGGTCGATATATCTACTTTTTCCCAGATATTTATCACCCTTAAGGACAAAAAAAAAACTGGAATAGAATGATAAGTAAGGAAAGAGAGCGAAGGAGAGAAGAAGAGGGAGAGAGGGAGAGGGGAGGAAAGACACAAGGTTGGGGGAGAATAAGAGTAAGAATCTGAGGGAGGAAGGAGGGGAGAAAAAAAAGGGGAGGAAAGATGAGAAGGAAGAAGATATGTGAAGGGAGAGAAGGAAGAATGGAGGAAAGGAGGAAAGGAGGAGGAAAGGAGGAGGAGGAGGGAAGGAGGAGGGAAGGAGGAGGGATAATGAAGTATGGAGGAGAAAAAGTGAGTGAGGTGAGGTATCTCTCTCTCTCTCTCTCTCTGTTGCTTTTTGTTTTCTCTCGTGTCAGTGTGAGTAATGACAATTACAATGATAATAATAATGATAATAATAATAATAATAATAATAATAATAATAATAATAATAATAATAATAATAATAATAATAATAATAATGTATCAACGTTTATGCAAATGGCAGCATACATAGTCAATTGACACTTCTCCACATTCTCATACATATACTTCCAAACTCGCCAGAATATACCAACAAACATGTATACTAATTTCTACACAACCCCTTGGTGGTATCTGGCATCTCTTACCTCGACTGCTGGATAGTGCCAGGCAAACCTTAGTGACCTAGGCCAGGGGAGGTCATGCGTCGTGTGTATTTTTCTTTTATTCGTAGATTGTGTCTCCAACCAAGGCGCGGATAACAACTACCGACTTACCCCAGGCATTTAATCACTGCCAGGTGAACAGGGGCGGTACAGTTGAAGAGATGTTTGCGCAAATGACTTCTGACCTAACCTGGGATTGTGAGTTGGGCTTGTTATCACTGCATCACCGTGTGTGTGTGTGTGTGTCGGGGAGAGAGAGAGAGAGAGAGAGAGAGAGAGAGAGAGAGAGAGAGAGAGAGAGAGAGAGAGAGAGAGAGAGAGAGAGAGAGAGAGAGAGAAAACTAAATAGCGAGAGAGAGAGGGAGAGAGAGAGAGAGACTTGATATTGTATTATTAAGGTGTGTATGTTAATGAAGGAAAGTGTCACAGTTTATTCCTTTTCCTCCTCCTCGCTTTCCTTCTTTTCCGTTGTAGTCATGTCTATTACTCTAGATTGTACAATGCAAAAGTCTAAAAACATTAATAGTTTTTCTTCGTTGTTTTTCCTTTGTGATCCTCCTCTTCCTCCTCCTCCTCCTCCTCCTCGTCCTCCTCCTAGCTGTTAAATCCTTCTTCACCATGCCACTTCCTACTTCTCCACCTCTCCCAGCTCCTCAAGCACTCACCACTCTCCTCTCCCTCTCCCTCTCCCTCTCCCTCTCTCCTTGCCCCGCCGCGGTGAGGGTGAGGCTTAATTGACAGTGTGAGTGGTGGGTGACGCCTCATCGCTGCTTCAGATTGGGCTTCAGAGCGGCACTGAAAGGCGGCAGTGGCGGCACTAATGAGGGCGTTTGTTTATCTCAGCAGCAGATGGCACGGCTCATTTCACTGCCGCCTGGGAAGTCATTACATCGGCGGCACAACAAGCACTGGGTAGTTCAGGATTGGGTTATTGAGTGATGGCGGTGACCTGAAGATTGGTTTTTTAGTGTTCTATCGGTTTTTTGTTCTTTATTTTTCGTTTGTTATTTTATTTTATTTTTTTTTTCTCTCTCTCTCTTTTGTGTCATGTTATGTGAAGTAAAGGCGTATTTTTTTATGTAATGTCTTATTTTTTCTTTGTGTATAGCATCTCAATTCTTTACTTATGTTATATTTATTTTCCTTTTCTTCTTTTTTGTCGTGTTATCTGGTTATATGGCATGTGTAGTGTTATCATATTTATCTCTGTATGATGTGCCTATGATATTTTTTTTTCTATTTATGTATACGTCATCTCAATTTTCATCCTATGCTGTATTTCTATTTCCTTTTCTATACCTAGTTTTTACAATTAAGTTTATTTGCTGTCATGTTAGGTAATTTTCTTTGTGATATACCTATGCCACCGTTTTCTTTCATATGGTATGTCTGTTTCTTAATTTCTCTCACTGGACTAGATATTGTCCCTACATCCCTTAAAGCAGCCCATAAGAACGTGCAGGGTGTTGTTATCGCTTTATGTTCTTTCCCATTCCTTTGTCTCCTTAATTCGTCCGGTGTACCTAGTCATCAGTATGTTACAGGATTACAAAGGCTTACTGAGGATTTCTAAGTCCAAATGACCTTTAGGCTTTGCAGTGGCCTGTTTGATTTCACTGCACCACACTAAGGTCTGTATTCTGAAAGACTGCATTCAAAACGCTCTTGTTAAAGTTTGGCTTTTAAGAATGCTTTTTACATTCATGGTGACAGATTAACGAGATTTTTACATTATTAACAAGAAAAACACTAAGATTTCGGTTAATCATCTCTATAGCTTAAAAACAATAGTCGTATTGGGAAAGCATAGCGTTTCTTAACTGCTTAACTGCTGAGAATGAACTAACCACACACAAAAAAAAAAAAATGAAGGAAAAAAGTGTAATTTCCTTTCTCTGTTGTTTGATAGTAGGTTTTAAATGAATTTTGGTTTGGTGATATGCTGTGACAAGAAGGTGAAGAGGAAGCAGTGGTAGGTGTGGTGATTGTCGTGAGTGTAGAGCAGGAAGAGGTGTATTATGACAGGTGAGGAAAGATGGTGGTAGATGGGGTGCTGGGAATTGATGGAGGTACAGTGTGACGGGTGAAGAGACGGTGAGAGATGTGTGGTTGACTCGTATTACTAAATATATGTGTAAGACCGTAGGAGTGTTTACCTGGTTACTAGGGAGTTTCAAGTGTTTGTGTGACAGGTGGAGGTAGTGTGACAGGTGAGAAAGCAGGTGGTAGGGTAGGTATTACACCCATTTCGCCGTAGCTATAGACACTTTTCTTCGACTCCCACTACTAACATTTAAGCTATATTTCTTCTCTACATACCATGCAACTCTTCAAGCAATTAACATTTGTACTTATCACATTGATCACTTTTATAATCTAGACAAGTCTCTAAGTTTTTTTTTTCTTTTGTTCTTTTGTCCATGAAAACTGCATTATTTATATCCCTCTGTTATCAAAAGACTATTGCAGTGAAGAGCTTAATAAAAAAAAAGTCAGTACGAAGATTAATGCTTTGGTACGGTTTAATACAACAGTCTGTCCGGGTACAAAGTTTAGGAACGCACCACAGAGAGAGTGATGGCGTACCAGTAACCTTTTAGTGGGAGTCGATTAATTTATCCTTATTTAAATCGTCTCTGGTTACTCCCATGAAATAGCAGGTGTCGTGCTCTCATTACCAGCCCGAGGGTTAATGGAGGTGATTAGCATAGAGAGTATGTGGTCAGGTTGCAATACAAGAGTAGTGAGACACCGGAACTAAATTGGGTAGTGACTTTTTTTTTAAGTGTGTATGAGGTTAAAGGAAATTTTCGTGTTTCTTTTATTTGTTTATATTGTATTTGATCAGTAAATTGTCTTTTTCTTTGCTTTTATGAATGTAGTTAAGAGGAAGAGACATTTCTTTATCTTTCTTGTCTTTTTATATGACCTCACCCATACTCCTTAACCCCTAAAAGATAAGAAAATTCACACAATTGTTTATCTATTAATTGTGGAGATTATAGAGACGTTTCATATTGAGGTCAAGAGGTGGTAATGGTGATAATAGTAATCCGGTACTTGTCTCACATGAGTCAGGGAAGAAATAGTGTAGTTGTTGGTCTTTTCTGTGCTAAATTTTCCATTGTTTTCATTTTACTTCATTCCATTCGTAAGATTTCGTAGCGGGGACATGTAATGTAATGTAATGTACTTTTATTTTGATTATATTTTCCAGTTCAAGTTCACTATGCAAACAGTATCTCTAACTCATCCTTCTCCATTTTTTTCCCATGAAGAGAGAAAAACAAAGCTGGTTATGATTCACTTATTAAAAGTTTCCACTTGCATGATTATCATCGAAAAAAAATTAACGACGACCATTTTTATTTATGTATTTATTATTTTATTTCACCTTTGAGAATTTCCAGAAAAAAAAAATTGTACCGCAAGTTTTTGTTGTATTCCAGGGATGCGGATTTTGTGTGTGTGTGTGTGTGTGTGTGTGTGTGTGTGTGTGTGTGTGTGTGTGTGTGTGTGTCTGTGTGTGTGGCTGTGTGTGGCTGTAGATGGGTAGGTGGTCTTTAGATTCCAATTTCTTTTTCTATTTCTATTTTTTATACGCGAGTGTTTCCCTGCCAACTCTGTACACTGTTGTTTCCAGGCTACACACACTCACACACACACACACACACACACACACACACACACACACACACACGCACACGCACACGCACACACGGACAATTTGCAGAGTAGTTTTCCTCCCCTGTTACTCCTTTTTCCCATCATTTATTTACCCGTCTCTCCTCCTCCTCCTCTTCCTCCTCCTCCTCCTCAGTAAATTTATTGCACTGCACTCAGTTCATCTCCATCCTCTTACTCTCCCTCTCTCACTACCTCCCTCCCTCCCTCCCTCCCTCCCTCCCTTCCATTCCTCCCTCAATCCATCCATCCTTCTTTCTTGTCTCCCCCTCCTGATTTTCTCCCTTTCCCTCTCTTCCTCCCGCCCTTCTTGTTTCCCTTCGTGTCTGTCCTTTTCATTCCCCTTCATCTTCTCTCTTTCCTCTTCCTTCTTCCCTTCCTTCTTGTTTTCTTTCTCCCCATTTGTTCATCCTTCCATGTTTTCTTTTATGTCTCCTTTTCTCGTCGTCTTCATTTTCTGCTCGCCACATTTTGTCGTCCTTTCCATCTGCTCCTGTCACACCTCTCCCTCCCTCCCTTCCTTTCCTCCCATTCTTCTCCCCACTCCCCTCTCCCTGCCTCTCCCGGCCTGCCTCTCATCACAACAAGCACATTATGGCAACAAACACACCCATTGCCACTTCGCCTCCCCGCCTACGTATTTCCTCGCCTCTGGAAAATATCACAAGAACCGCCGTCTGATGAGCCTCTCCTCCTCCTCCTGCTCCTCCCCTGGGAATGGAAACCTGGCAGAGGAGTTGCAGGAATGGGATAAGAGTGCTTCAGTGTAAGGGTGTGACTTTGCAGTGTATGTGTGTGTGTGTGTGTGTGTGTGTGTGTGTGTGTGTGTGTGTGTGTGTGTGTGTGGTTCTCTAGTGGCTCTTGTTTGTTAGAATGGCCGTGTGAGTGTTAGTGGTTGTGGTGATGGTGGTGGCGGTAGTGGTGGTGGTGGTAGTAGTGGTTTGTTATTTTTTTTTTTTTATGTGCTTTGGGAAAAAAATGTCAAAAAGATAGGAAAATAGACGGAAATAATAAAGGTGACATTTAGTAGTAGTCATTTGTTTTTCTGTCGTTTTTTGTATAGAGCATAATTTTTTTACCAATCATTATATAGATTAATGCAGAAAAATGGAATGTAGGGACAATAGATGACTATATTAGTGTTATATAGGCAAGTGTGAGCATACTGACTTCCTGCTCTTTTCCGTAAGACCCTTTCCTTATATTTGCCAAGCTCCTTCCTTACAATCTTCTCCATTTCCTATTTAAACACTTCATTTTTTCCCCCTGCACGTCTTGGAACACCTAATGAAATCTACCCAGTGTCGGAGCCTCTGCGAAAACGTTCCGGCGCGCTCCCTCTATTGGGTTATACTAAATCAGATCAAGCGGCCCACGGCAAAGTCCTCCATCGGTTCTATTTCAATTTCTGGGGCGGCGCGGCGAGTGTCTCCCTGGGGCGTCAATCAGTTACGAGGCGACCAAGTGCCCGGGATGCCAATAATCAATAAGCAATATCAGTGTGAGCAGTGTTTACGTGGTGCCACCCTAAGCCAGGCACCCTTCACTATCACTCATTCGCCTCACCCTTCCTTCGCGTCCCTTCCCGCCCCTTTCCCGCCCCCTTCCCGCCCCTCCCCGCCCCATCCCGCCCCTCACTCCCCTAACTCATCTATATGGGTGAGTATGCATTTTATTTGTGTCTTATGTGCCTGTCCCTCCGTCTCTCTTCTCTGACTTCTGTCCAATTCTTTTTATTTTCCTTTCTCTCTCATATTCCATTCTTATTCCCTTTTCTTCTCATCCCTCCTTCTCTCCTTTCTTCTCGTCTTTCCTTCTTTTTATTTACCTCTCCCTTCCACTCTGTTTCATTTCCCTTCTATCTTTCCTTTCCTCTTCTTTTCTTTCCTTCCCTTCCCTTCCACTTTCCTTCCCTTTCCTCTCCTTCCCTTCAATTTGCTTCCCATTCCTTTGCTTTCCCTTGCTTTATTTTTCTTTCCTTCCTTTTCATTCCCACAAAATCAAAGTTAATTTGTATGAGTGAATCTACATTATCTGTCCGTGATTTTCAGCTTTTCTGTTTCTAGCTTTCATATTTGCTGTTTTTCCCGAGTTCATTTATATTCTCTTGCAATGTTATTTTTATTTCATTCTTCCATTCTTACGTTATTGTCTCCCAGTTTTCCCTCCCTGTATGTATTCATCTGTTCACCATTTTCTTGACTATGTTTCTGACTCCATCGTTTTAATTCACTGACTTTTCTGCTTCGTTCTCTTTCATTTTGTATTGTATTCCTGTGTCGCCTTCCCTTCCCTTCCCTTCCTTTCCTGTCTTCCTCTCAGTTGACACACGGTAAGGCGATCATCACTGTCATCTGCTGCGTTACTGGACGTTGAAAATCCATCTTGTCTATTTGATAAACTGTGTCCTTTCCTGCTGAAATATTAGTCATTTTGAAACTTTTTAATATTTTGGTCTTATTATTTTGTTGTTTGAAGTTTTCTCTCTCTCTCTCTCTCTCTCTCTCTCTCTCTCTCTCTCTCTCTCTCTCTCTCTCTCTCTCTCTCTCTCTCTCTCTCTCTCTCTCTCTCTACCATACACATTTATCACAGCCCCATGTTTGCCCTCCTGAAAAAGTGGGTTACGGGAGTTGGCAGGGCAGTCAGAGGGTCAGTCAGTTGTGTGGGGCTGCACTGGAAGAATAGCAGGTGTGGGTACAAGTGGATACGTATAGTTGTGGACAAAGGGAGTTGTGTGAAGGTGTGGTGTATATATCTCTTGACGTATTATTGGAATTGTATTGTCTGAAAGTGTGGATGTAATTGTTCGTGAAGTTGTATTTTTCTTGTTTCGTGAATAGTTTATGTTGATGTGCATTTGAGGGGAAAGAAAAGGTTAGCTGGTGGTGGCCATTGTTCCCAGTCGGAAATTGCGTTTATGTGCATCTTTAGTGATACACATGCACTTATTACTACCACTTGTATTACAGTGTTACCCTCTGCTCACTGTTTTACCTTCTTCTTTTTCTTCTTCTTCTTCTGCTGCTGCTGCTGCTGCTGCTGCTGCTGCTGCTGCTGCTGCTGCTGCTGCTACTACTACTACTACTACAACTACTACTACTACTACTACTACAACTACTACTACTACTACTACTACTACTACTACTACTATTATTCTTACTAGTACTACTACTACTACTATTCTTACT
>JAHFWG010000185.1:87425-92425 GCA_020233015.1 Callinectes sapidus | reverse complement strand
CCCACAGCTATTAGGGCTAGAGAAGGTAAACAAGTCAGTTAGTGAAGCCAGTATCCAGACCCGCCGCCAAGACAAGAGTTCCCGATCTGGGCACTCACTGCAGTTTTATAGGGACGCCTCCACCGTCTACATATTACGGAAAATTGCCTCGTTTGTGGTGCCGCCGTGGCCTGGCTCTGGGCGACGCGCTGTCCTGCCACCGCCGAAAGGGAAGGGATTGCTGGCGGCGTGTGCTTGTTGGTGTTAAATGCCACTAATTAATTTCTGCCACTCAGCCCACGTGGAATGAGGAAGCATGACGAACCACCTTTTCATCCGCATCTTTTGCTTCATTTGTGTGTCTTTACTTTATTTTTGTATGGCATTCCTTCAGGTGAGAGTAATTATACCTTTGCCTGATACTCTGAGATGTCACCACGAGGCGCACCTGAGGGGAGCGAGGGTGTCTCTGAACGCCCCCGAGTGTATTGTGTGTGTGTGTGTGTGTGTGTGTGTGTGTGTGTGTGTGTGTGTGTGTGTAAGTATTTACTTGCTTCATGCACAGTTATGCACTTTTTTGCGTGCTTGCATACGAGTGGTAGCGTGCAAAGGATTTCGAGGAACGCGTGCATATTTTAAGACCGCCACGGCAGCACGCGCATCAGACGTGTGTGACGGTACAGCGTGGCGTCCCTGAAGGAGGGGGAGGCGATGGTCCCGAGGCGAGGACAGTGTAATGCCCACACGTGAACGTCCCTTGTAACCTCAGCGGGGCCTACCTCCCTTCCCTCGGCCTGCAGCTGCCTGCCCTCCCAGCCGCCTCGGCACCAGCCTTGATCATCTGGCACCCTCGAGCCGCCCATCCCGGCTTGAATGGGCGTGGCACTCCATGGTCACACATTTCTTTCTCTTTAGTCGTGGAGACGCGCCGTGGTCTGTGCCGTGCCCTCGCGTGCCCACGAATACTGCAGCAAAGTGCAGTGGACTGTCAGCAGCCAGGAAAAGGCGGCATGGCGGCCGCGGCTGATGCCGCCTGGCAGCGCGGCGCTCACAGACAAGCGAGCGGCCCGGGGGCGGGGTGGCCCGCCGGAGGGAGTCCATCGGGGTGGGGGAACACAGCTACCACCGCCCATTCCCCCTCATCGCCTCCCCTCGACGCTTGCCGCCTCAGTCTCCCCTCAGCAGTGTTAGTGAGCAGCGGACGCTTCCTCACGCCTCACGCACCCCCGCCCTCTGCCGCGGCCGCGTATCGATCCCGTGTAGCGTGACATCTTCCCATGCCTCAGGTCACCAGTTGCCTGTTGCCGGTACCGGGTCAGGTCACAGTGCCATGAGAGGTCAGATCGGTAGTGATCTTTCCATATGACCAGTGCACACCCGCGCCACGCTGTGTGCCCCGCGGCCTGCCCAGCCCCGCCCCTCTGACCCGCCGTGTGGGTGTTGACCTTGCGCTGAGTACTGACCTTGTGCGTGGGCCGTGACAGTGAGGTGGAGTGCCCCCTCCCCCACATGGTAACTGGTGCCATTGATTTGCCGGGTAGGAGGCAGCAGCAGCAGCAGCAGCAGCAGCAGCAGTTGTAAACTGAAGCAGTGGTGTCAAACTCGCCAGTGGCAGTGGTGTCCCGCCGCGCCGAGGACTCGCTGCTTGATGCTGGTCACCACCACACGGCTGCACTTTGATGACCATAAATAACAGCTGCTGCACATTTCCGGCCGTGGATATTCTTGACTTGAGGTGTGCGTGAGTGGGGGAGGGAAGGTAGACGGTGTGTGGGTGTGACGGCTCCCGAGTAAAGGTGTAGTGTGTGTTGCGAGGCGGTGTCGCGGGTGTGGTGCGGGTGTACTGTAGGTAGTGTGGTGAGGGGACAGCGGACGCCGTGCATTCTCACCCGCCAGTGTCACCATCTGGTCACCACAATACATGATCAATAGTTCTTCTGCGAGTGCCACCACACATTGCAGGAGGAGGAGTGGACAGCCTGGTGGGAGCAGCGCCGAGGAACACCAGCAGAGTGGCAGCCGCGGTGTCGGCAGCGGATGGTGGTGGCCCTCCTGGTGACATTAAAGTGATAGTAGTTGAAGAACCAGGAGCAGGAGACAGCGAGCACAGGGGACAGCGGCACCGCCGTCACCATACAGCAGGCTTTCTTTAGTACTCGCCTCCACCAGCCCACCCCCTCTTCCCGAGGCTCTCTCCACCCCCACCATGACCCTCCAACACCCACCACCCCCCGTCCCTCGCCGCCCTGACTCTCAAGTGCCCGCCAGGAAAGAGTAATAACTTATCCACGCCCGCTCCCACGCCCGTACCCACGCCCATCCACCTATAGTCGCCACCACCTTCACTACCAACGCCACCATGCCGTCTTCGCCCCAACGGCAGCAGCAGCAGCAGAAGCAGGACGCCCACGCTAGCCAGGACGCACGGAGGAAGGTAGGGTCACGTGTTCCTCCCATCGTGTCCTGCACATATGAGCTACGCCTTTCATCTTCCAGGAACACAGCCTCTCACTATGGACTGACCCGCGTCTTAGCCACCTGGCGGCCTCCCTGGGCCCTCCCCGTGCCTGGCTGCCTGTGATCAACCAGGAGGCAAACACAAAGCGCCTTCTATTTTACCCTAAGCACTCTGAACTGCAGCCTCTCATGGCTTAACTTTGTGAACCACTTATCTGCTAACGAGTCTTTTATCGCTATTTATCTTTTTCCAGTTTGTTCAGGCAGGAGGAGGCAGGTACCAGTTAGTGTTCTGTCAAGTGTCTCACGGCCGATGCCATTTCGCTCCCCGCCGGTGATTAGGCTGAAACGCGTCACGGGTTCGCCTGGAAAATTAAGCTAACTTTGGACTGGAATTACTGAATTTGCTGTTTCTACTCTTCACGAGACAGACGCAGGAAGATGTCGCGACACAGGAGTTTTTCCATGAAGTAACTGTGTGTGTGTGTGTGTGTGTGTGTGTGTGTGTGTGTGTGTGTGTGTGTGTGTGTGTGTGAGTATGTGTGTGCGTGTGTGTGAGAAAGAGAGAGTGAGTGGGTCACTGGGTATCCTCACCATTTCCATACACCATACACCACTTCTTGCATCTTCTATTAGTCTAAAAAGTGCCCAGAATCAAAGACTAAGGGATTTCATTAGTGACGGCAGTGGACAGCGGCATCAGCTCGAGTCTTCACGGGACAACCAAAAAAATATGTTGAAAGAGATCTTTCTTTTCACTCACGAGGGTCGCGTCGGGTCTTGTCAGCAGGAAAACGGCCACCTTTTTCTTCCGGCCATTTATTATCGACGCCGAGTTAAGAGGACGCTCAGGAAACAGGCGATATATTGTCCGTCCCTCTTTCTGTGACAGGACGCGCTGCTGGATTAAGACTCGTTAATTAACCTGACTTACACTAGAACCTCTCACGTGTTCTCCGTCATTCACACAATACGCATCATGATCTGAACGAGAACCTTTAGTTTTATTTACCCAAAAAGCAATATAAAGTACAAGTGTGGATGTAAGAAGCGTGTTCACATTGGACAAGCACTTTAAGTTGCATTGTTCCACGGAAAAAACAAAAGTTTGCTTCCAATGATTCAATGTAAAATACTTTGACATTTAAGCAATCATTGTAAGCCGCGTTCATTCAAACAGGAACAGATAAATATGCATATAAGGAAAAGTAAATAGTAAGAAACTCTGTCGTCTCTGCATCCAATTGTCTTTTTAATGTTCTCCATGACTATAACAATGATTTTCAAACGATATTTACCTACGAAACAAAAAAGAAATCAATAAGTAAGGAAAAACTTTACATTAAATGCCTTCATCTTTACGTCTGAGTGACCTTGAAGTGCTATTATGAACATTAAGGAGCACTTCTGAACCATATTTGCATCCTCACAGCACCAAATAGATCAGTGAGACTTGAATAATGGAAAATGGAGGCTTTATGTATCTTTACGTCTCAGCTTGGAACTCTGTACATTCTGCGTCATGATTCCCTAAGTTCGTCTCCTTTGATCTGCTGTTTAGTACAAGTTGTCTGATGGCTTCTTTAACTCTTTATTTTTTTTCCAATTATGTATAAAATCTGAAACATTTTTACTTGGTTTACAGCTGTCTGCAGTCTTTAAACTGGATATAAATTGCAGAATCTATTCATTGCAATCCCAACTTTATTTATGTAAATGCTAAACAGATTACATGCATTACTTCTCCTGTTGCTCATTGTTTTGTATAGTAATGGAAAGCTTAGATACAAAAGATTGTTGCATCTCTTTTTAGTATTGGCTTTGAATTTAATCGTTATGAGTATTCGATAAGTAGCACAACTATGATTTTTGTTCTTTCTGCTGCTGCTGCTGCTGCTTTGTCTGTTGCTACTACTACTGCTACTACTACTACTACTACTACTACTACTACTACTACTACTACTACTACTACTACTACTACTACTACTACTACTACTGTTCTCTTTTTTATTCAACAAACTAAATTACATATCTTAGTGAACAAATTATATTTCCCCACCGATGCATCCTTAACTCATAGACCACTACGTTCCTTTTGTCTTAGCATCTCGACCACTGTAAATGAGTAACTTACTCACTCATCTATAACCTTCCCAGTGTTAAAGAGACGGTGGTGAAAATAATACTAGAAAATTTGCCTTTGAAAAGTTGTCTATCGAAAGAACTGAAACACACCACAAACTGTATTCCTTGCTGTGTATTTTCCTTCTTCCATTATTCATTTCCTCGCCTTAATTACCCCTCGACCATCTCTCACTAAAATTTTGTCCCTAAGTATTGACATTAAGGACGCGACAGGCATAAGATATAAGGAAGTGATGGAGGTCAAAGGACGATAAAGGAGATAGAGACGGAAAGGAGGGAATGAGGAGGAGGAACAAGCGAAGAGGGAGAAGATAATAAAGGGGATAGTGAAAGGGATGGAGAAGGGAAGGCAGGCATTTGAGAGAGAGAGAGAGAGAGAGAGAGAGAGAGAGAGAGAGAGAGAGAGAGAGAGAGAGAGA
>JAHFWG010000185.1:13279-29901 GCA_020233015.1 Callinectes sapidus | reverse complement strand
GAGAGAGAGAGAGAGAGAGAGAGAGAGAGAATGGGAAAGAAATCATCCATCTTTTTCTCCACTCTTTATCTATACTTTCAATTTCTCCCTCACAACTTGCTCGCTCTCTCTGACACACACACACACACACACACACACACACACACACACACACACACACACGCCAGTTATCACTTTATACAGTAATTCTAAGTGAGGAATCGGCCCATCCATCTTGGCAGTGGTCAAACACACATAAATATCCACTATAATTTGTCTGAGTAATCTGAGGAGGCTTGTGTCTCTCGTTAAACTTATTTATCGTAAACAATGCTGCTGCTGCTGCTGCTAACCCCCCCCCTCCACCCCACCCTTGTCTCTCAGTAACCCCCCCCCTTAACAGTCACTATCACCATTGAAGGCAAGAAATTACAGCCGCTATGTCACTGTTACTTGTGTGAAGAGTGCGTTACCATAGGCCTCCCAGTTACCGTTTGCATTACTATAGGCCTCTACCAGTTAGCATTCGCGTTACCATAGGCCTCTACCAGTTACCCTTCGCGTTACCATAGGCCTCTACCAGTTACCGTTCGCGTTACCATAGGCCTCTACCAGTTAGCATTCGCGTTACCAATATTTCCGTTGCGTTAGGAATGGCTGGCTGCTGGAGCGATGTGGCCAAGAAAGGTTAGCGTGTTTTGAATTATTGCAGCAGTAACTTACCGCCACGTCACCAGTGCTGCGATGTGAGAGAGAGAGAGAGAGAGAGAGAGAGAGTGTGGTGAGGCGGGTGTTACCAGGATGCAGCGGAGAAAGGTTACAAAGAGTGAGTCAGGGCCCAGGCGTTACCAGTGGGGTGTTACGATGGGTGAGTTAGCGGTGGTGGTGTGACGAGGAGAGGTGACCAACGCTTGAGTTACGACAGCACTGAGTTACGACTGTGCTACGTACGACCCGAGTTAACACGCGGCGAGGAGAGTTATGACCGCGTAACGACCTCAATCACCACTGCGTTTCAAGGCGCCGCTGTCACACGAGGTACCGCACTGTTACTCACCCCAGTACCCCTACGAGTTACCATACTGGGAGGGCAGCGTCGCGTCACACATTACCGGTGCATAGTTACCACTGCATCACGGCCCCGGTAAGGCGAGATAGCGTTATCCCGGCATATGTTACCCCTCTGAGTTAGTTACCGCGTTACGCACCGTCACCGCGTCACACCAGCTGTCGCCCGGTAAGTGGTAAGTGGTCCCGCCTCCGCAGCTGACAGGCAGGGAGGCAGGCAGGTAACGTACTGGTCTGCAAACTAGTTACCTGTACGTCCCTGCTCAGGTGTGATTTAAGAACGCGTTTTTTGGGGGAGGATACGAAGCCCAGACATTGATTTATATGTTTTGGTCATTCATTCAGCGGCGGGGAACAGAAAACGGCTTGTGTTGTGGTGAGCAGTGGCGTGGCTGGCGCTCTGTACCCGCGGCTACCTGCGTGACTCCACCTGTGTGCTGGCAAGTCATTAGTGGCTGCGTGAACTGCCACTACGCTGTTCAAAAGGGCGGTGAATTATCTCGTTTCTTCACAGCAGTAACTTACACACACAATCCATCACGAGCGGGAATAAAATCAATCAAGACTGCTGTGAATCTTTGCTGCAATGCTACACACAATTATTCTCCCTTTTTTTTACTTTACTTGACGTGAGAGCTTTTTGAAGACACTGATGACACTAACCACGAAAATAAAGATCGAATGAATCACCGGAAAATTAAACTACACGAACAACGCCTTATAAAACCACAGCAACCACCCCTTTGTAATAACCTTGAGCCACCACACAGCCCAGAGAACAAACTTAAACACCGCCACACTTAGCAAGGATTAGCCCAAGCTTGTACCATAGAAACCTTCACATACATTAGCTTAACGAGTACGGTCAGGATAGGCTGTGGAGGCATCACGGCACGTCAGCACAGCACTCATCTGGCGGCGACAAACAGCAAACACAGCAGCGAGGTAAACAAACGCAGGAAATCCACAGCAACAACACGACACAACCATAAGCTTGAAGTAGAATATTGAACGAACTCACTCAGCGGCGAAAGAGAGACGAGAGAGAGAGGGAGAGAGAGAGAGAGAGAGAGAGAGAGAGAGAGAGAGAGAGAGAGAGAGAGAGAGAGAGAGAGGGGTTAAAAATATGTAACTTAAAACAAACATTCAGACTACATACAACATCAGATACGTAAGGAACACCACTCTCCCTCCTGCAACACCACACAACACCACCACAACCCTTACTCAACACACCCCAAAGGAAAAAAAAGACTAATAATAACTGAAAAAGTGCAAACTCACTAAACACAAGAACTCCATGCTATATTTTCCCTTCCCATCATTATTATTATTATCATTATTGCTATTCTTTCTTCCGTTCCTCCTCGTGTTTTCCTCCTCCTCTTCCTCCATCTCCTCCTCCTCCACTTCACCTCACTGCCTTCCTACCCACACCCTAACACGGATCTACTTATATGCACCTCCACTTCTTCTTCCACCTTCTCCCACCTCCACCTCACAGCATTTTTTACCGACCCACACCCCAATTCCACTCCTTCCACCTCCTCCACCTCCACCTCACAGCAGTTTTTCTCACGATCCACTCCCCAACACGGATCTACTTAAATATACCTCCACTTGTATTTTTTTCTACATCCCGCATCACTCCACTATTCCACCATTCTTCCACTTATATACTGCCGCTAAGTATTCCACCTAAAACAGATCTCACGGCCTATTTCATAAGTCCACTTCCACCTACACGGGTATTGGATATTCTGAAGTCCTACTGATCCACCTCTATCCACGTCACATTTCCACATAACCACCTGCCTTCCACGAATCTTAGTTTCTTTCACACTTGTAGTAAAAATGAACATTCGCTCTTTCATACTTGTAAAATCATCGTTGTTTTTACTAATACATGCGCGAGTCTTGTTCCAACACACACACACACACACACACACACACACACACACACACGCCAGCTTGCAAAATCAGCGTCACTCAGCCCAGAAGGAAAGAGGCAAGAAGTGAGTGAGAGAGTGAGAGAGTGAGAGAGTGAGTGTGTGAGTGAGTGAGTGTAAGAGTTCCCGCCATACAAGATTCAGCGTAATATTCCACCATTTCTCTCTTTCTCTCTCACCGCGACCGCTTTCCAAGATCAAAGACACGATTAGCTCAGTTCTTAAAGAGTATTTTTCCCCGGTGGTAATGCAGACACCTTGTTAACATGTCAATGGAATTACTGAAACACCCTTCCCCCCTAAAAAAAAATTACAGAAACACCCTTCCTCTCTTAAAAAATAAAATATATCCGTGTCACTTCAACCAGAGACCTTTGAAAATGTGGGTGGGTTAGAGGTGAGTCATATTGGCCCTAGTCAGACACATACCTGTTTTTTCCTTGATTTCACAGAGGACGCTGAAGAGAGCTGGCTTCATCCGATGACAGTTTAACGTGTGTTTCCTGGAACAGAGAGAGAGAGAGAGGGATAAGGTCAGGTCAGGTCAGATTAAGGACACGTGCTATACCTCCCTTACCAAGACAATCCGCTTAAGACAACTCAAAGCAAACTCAAGACAAGGTTAATAATATCGCCGCTTTGTTTTGGTGTGGTGGTATTTTTGTGTTTCCTGTGTGAAGAGAAACGTGAGATTAGGTTTGGGAAAATTTGAATACCAATGCATACTTTGAGGGCGATATATTTAAGGCAACTCGTGATTGAAGCATTAACAGAAGCTTAGACTGGCGAGGAAGGAACGAAGGAAAGAAGGAAGGAAGAACGCATTTTCATATTATCCCACGTGTTACTGGGCTCATGACAGCTTAGACATGATTGTACTGATTCCTTATCAAAGCACAAATATATATGAATCAACGCTTATCTTGCCTTGTTGTAGAGTAGAACAGTGTTATCTTTGTTTTGTATCTACTTATTTCAACAGTGTTTTATGGAGGAGCAGCACCGGGAAATGGGAACAAAACCAGAAGAAAAAAAAGAAAGGTTTAATGTTTGTTATTTCACATTTACCTACTTGCTATATTTCCTACTGCGACACCAGAGGAACCACAAAGGAATACAAAGGAAGTCCAAACAGCAACCAGCACAACACTAAGTCACCTCTCAAGCAAGCCATTATTACCGTCACTGTTATATCATCTCTACTATATCAAGTGCAGTGTTCCTTAAATCTTGAAAACCCGCCACCTTGCTATGACTTTTGCGATGTTTTGTCCTGTCTCCCTATCCTTATTAAACCTTCTGCCTTCACCGTAAGAGGGCGTGTGGTGGCTAAGTAACAAGCACACCTCACTTCCTTCACCTGTTTTCTAATAAGTGGCTTGAAGGACGAGTAAAGAAATGGTGGGCAATAATAACGCATCTATCATTTCTAGGCAAGCTCCAGTCACTCATAATCATTTGCTAGCTAAGTAACTCAACTACTTCAGCCGTGACCCAGTTCAAAATCAACTGTACCCGCTATTTTTCGTTCGGGAGTGTACCAAAACAAGGAATTGGTCAAATAAAGGGGTGAATTCCTGTCTTTTTGTGTGCTATTCAACCCAAAACACTCAGGAACAAGCAGGATAGTGACGGGCGTATTTAAAAACACTTTCCCCTTCTCACTACAACAATTTTCCTAAGGCCACAGAGACAGTATTTCATTGGATTATTATTTCACTGTTTTACTTGATTTTATTGCTTCCTGAAAACCCTAAATAACATCATTCCAAGTCCTCGTTCTCTTAAGTGGTGTTGCTCTTCACCTAAGCTACTTGAACCTGTTTATTTCAGCTTCAGTAAGTCGAGACCTGCCAGCGGTGACGGAGAATCCAAACCGGCGCTATTACTGTGGTTTAAAATTACGTAAAACTAATAATAATGCACACGATCCTACAAACCGTGAGATTATCAACGCCGAGATAATCAAAAGAAGAAGAAAATATTGGTACTAAAACTTGAGAAATAATGCAAATACTTTATAAATTCCTGGTGTAATAACCGCAAAACACAATAATCATGGTACTGAAGGTAAAAACGGACTAAAAATACTCTTCCATAATCTAATGTACTAAAGACAAGGAGGGAAAAAAAACTAATAATAATAACTATAACAATATTAGCAGCGGTAACAATATTATCGCCACCGCTGGATGATCAGAACAGGATGCAGCGCTGACGAAAAACACCGACTTTCAATGGACTTTATAGATTTCAAGACCACATCCACTCTCACTCACTCACTCACTCGCTCACTCACTCGCCATTTTTTTACGACAACTTTACTTTGACGCTTCACAAATTAATTCCTCCCCGTGAGATGATGATTCACAGCCCTCGTAAAGTGCAAAGCGGTGATCACCACTCGAGGAAACACCACCACCACCACCACTGAAACACAACACGCGCTTTCCTTCACCCACTCACAACAATTACCAAACTTCTTGCAGTCATCCGTCGCGGGGGTAAATAAAGACACAACTCCGGCCAGTCAGAGAATTAGATACTTTATAAATCTCTTCACTCTCAGGATATGAAACGTATAACCCCTCTTGTGATATCCGGGAAGGAATTGAACTAAACCCCGCGGTACAGAGGCGGCCAGAAGTCGAGGAAACAAACCACAATCACTTCCTTCATAAAGTTTACCCTTAATCTTAACTTGGCTTGATTTGAGTCTATTGCCAGTGTAAGGCGGCCCGCCACGCTGCTGTACGCTGACGAAGGAGGGCTGGGAGAGGTGAGGGGAGGGGAAGGGTATCATTGGAGGTCTGTATAGTGTGTAAAGAGATAGAGAGAGGCATAAACGGGACGAGAGGAAGCCGTGACGCCGCGAAGTGACTTTATTCATCGTAACTTGAGTGAGGGAAAGCGTTTAATCTGATTGGGACTGAACACGTTAGGTTTACTTACGTTAGGTTTAATTGAAGTTAGTCTAGGCCATTGTAAATTAGGTTTAAGTTTAAGATTCAGCTCATAAGAGGACTCGAGTGAAGAAAAGCGGTAAAAAAAACAGGAATGAGAGTTATAGGTTAGGTTTAAGACTCATTTCATTAGCGGGAGGCGATAAAGACTGCGTGAGTGAGTGAGAGAGATTGTGGCAGTTTACGTTATCAAGACTCGGTTCGTCAATTCATCAGTCAGGAGTGAGTGAGTGAGTGAGTGAGGCAAAACGGTAAAGACAAGAGTGAGATGGCTTGGTGACGCTCCGTATTGTAAGACTCAGTTCATCAGAGGCGTTGAGTGAGGGAAGGTAGGCGGTGAAGACGAGCCGTGTGAGTGAGCGTTGTGTGGAACTACTGAGTCCCCGCCACACCTGCACGGAAGCGAGTTTAAGGAGAGTTGAGTTCGTCCGTGGTGGTGGTGGCGGCGAGCGGCGGCGGGTCATGCATCACGCTATCATGAAGAAAACGGCGTCCGGTGTTAAACAAGGCGATCGTGCGGCTAACAAATCATACAAAACACACTCACACACACACACACACACACCAAACACTTCTCCAGCACTCCTACACGCACACACGGACACACACTTCTGCTGCTGCCTGCCTACCCCTTCCTGGCCCCAGCAGCAGCAGCAGCAGCAGTAGTAGGCGCATCCTGACACCAGCCGCTGTGTATCTAATTTGTATCCCGATAAAAAATACCACCGATTATCGATACGGAGGACGCGGGGAATCAAGTCCTGCTCCAACCACCTCCGGAATCCTTCAAGGTCACTCAAGCCAGGGAGAGTCGAAGTCCTGGACACAATACAAGAACATCACACTTGCACCACATTTTTTTTTAACATTTTTTTTTTCTTCCTCGGGTCTCCCTCTCTCTCTCTCTCTCTCTGTGTGTGTGTCTGTCTGTGCACCGTCAGCTCGTGGGTCTAACGTGTCCTGAATTACGGAGGAGAGCGACGCCTCACAATAACACCTGCTGGAACTAACCTGTGCGGCGGCGGCGGTGGTTTTAAGTAGTTAGGTAATGCCGAAGAAGGAGGGAGTTGCGGCAGCGGAGCGTAGCGCGTTTAAGGGCCGGGCAAAGTACGACGGACGGCAGTGGAATGATGTAAAATGACTCTTAATGCCGTGGTCGTAATGCAGGAAATTCTAGGCTGGAGCATTTTTAGTGGCGCAGTCAATTTAAAACAAGGAACCACGTACATTCCCATTAGTAGCATGTATGTATATATCTTGTTACTCCTCCTCATTTCCACTGATAGCCAATTTTACCTCCACCTCCACCACTATATACTTTTCCTCCAGTTATATTTGGATTACATTTTTTTTTTCCTCCTCTCTCTCTCTCTCTCTCTCTCTCTCTCTCTCTCTCTCTCTCTCTCTCTCTCGCTCTCTTAGTCTCTCGGTGTTCGTCTCTACTTCATCTTTTTATAGGAGCCATTGCTAATTACTTCCGGTGGGCAGGTAACGGGGTTGCTGAGTTGTCAAGGCCACAGGATATACCTCGATGTCCACTCCATCTGCCCCCTCCTCCCCCCCTCACCCATACGCTCCTCAACGCCCCCCACAGCCTCCCCATAGCCATTACCATCCCATTACGCTCCTTCGCCAGCTCCCTCCCTCGATATGGTGTTATTTGAGGCCCCAGTGTCTCTCTCCCTCCTTCGCCGCCTCCTTCATGAGCCGCCGTTAGGACTCCCGGTGCTTTGGTTGCGGTTTTGTGGTGATGGATGCGGCAGTTAAATGCGGCGGGAGGTGAAAAATGTATTGCTATTACTATTATTACAAGTAGTGTTGTTATTTGAAGCAATCAGTTTATTGAGTTATCGCAAATATTACGGACGTGAGTTTCTCTCTCTCTCTCTCTCCCCAAATTTCACGTTATACTTCTGTGATTTTTGGATTATTATTATCGTCACTACAACGACTACTATCAGTGTTATTATGATCGCAGCGTGAGTGTTCCCCTGAGTGCCTGCGTCGAATTTCACGCCTGCCGCACCGCCGTCAGGAGCTGGCTGGCCAAGTGAGCGGCGTCTGTCTCACCTGAACGCACTCCACACACAGCGGCGCCGGGCCTCCTCGCTCACTGCTCACCGCTCACCGCCGCTATCTCGCCACCACATACTTCACAAACTCATCCAAAAACTACCCCGCTAACTATAACATTCCTAACACATCTACGTATTTTTTAGCGTGCATTTACATCCCCGCGTTGAAATATCATGTGGTCTGCAATATCGCGAGGAAGGCATAAGTCTGAATTCTCAACTCAGAAACGTAAATACAAAAAATAATAATAATACCCCGATAACTACACAACTTCCAGCACAATTACCCTTCCCGGGCTTGTATTTACAGTGTGGCGAGGGCGCGTAAGTCACGTGGTGTTTACAGTGTATCGGTAGGAAGGCGTAAATTCGAATCAGTAAGTTAGGGACGTAAGTTTGAGCAATCCCTGACTATCTGGCAAATGCTTCATCCTTCCCTCCAACCACCGGGTCATTACTGAGGGAGAGCAGAACGTGTTGACGCTTCTTCCTCTCTCGGGTCTTGCGATGATAAATGAAACCACGAGAGAAAACCTGTTTATCGTAAAAATTCCGCCAACAGCTGTAATCTGGCCTGTGACTCGCGCCCCACAAATATTTCCAGCGCGGGCCCGCCACCTCAGGGAAGCCAACACCAAGAGTTACACTGAACGTTTGCTCCCCGCCAGCGATGTAAATAATGACGAGGCGACACGACCTTCACCACACGTCCCGGCCTCGTCCTCCCGCCTCGTAAATCTACCTTCAAGAAAATAAAGACACCTGGGTATATCATTTTCATCGCCGCGCAGGTAACACAGGGTACGCTCGTGTTTGTGTTTCTGTGCGTGTGCTTATGTGTGTGAGTGTGTCTGTGTGCGTGCATTCCTCTCTGGTATGCACGCAGGGCCACACACACAAACACACGCACACGCACACACTCAGCAGGGTTAGCGCTTCTATGCGGGGTTTCCGGCAAGAGTTTTCACCGCCGGCCGTCGCTGAGTTAGCCGCCGCCGCTGCCGCCACCGCCGCCTCACTCCCAACAGCGTAATGAAACAAAACCCGCATCCATAACTCACTTGTTATATTACTAAACTTAAATCAAATACGCTTTAATTCTTTTCCTCGGTTTTCACTTTTCCCGGCGCAATATTGTGCTATTTTTGTATTGCGCGTAATTTATTTCATGTCACTGGTTTTTTTGTTGTCGTTTTTACGGTGACAGGATCCGCGCGGCAGTCGCAGGGAAGTGATCTTGTTGTCCCTCGGTGTGTTTTGTCAATGGTCGTCCCTCCCTCCTCGTCTGCCGGGCTTCCTCGCCGTGGCCGCGGGAACACTTGGCGGCTCCTCCCGATGCACCACCACCACCACCACCCACAGGAAATTCACCTCATTTATACCAACTGTAAATTTGCGGTAAACACTGAGCCCGCGTCACGACAACACCTCGGAGCCCCGCGGCGTATTATTTCCCGGCGATTATTCCGAACAAAGGCAACCGCTGCGTATTTTCATGATAAATAAATACAGTTCATTTTACTAACAAGACAAGTCTACTGCAATATTTTAACAAGCGTATGTATTTAGATTAGCAGCGTAATGTACGGCAACATTTGTGTTATACTGGCGGCGGCAGCGGCGGCGTGACGCTCCGCCCGGTGCCTGCAAGCTTGCAAGCGTGTGCTGCAGCCCATAGTGTTCCGGCGTGACGTAACCACCCGCCTCCCGTCACGCCGTCACTGCGTTACGCGATACGACGGCCGTCACGCTCAACTCAATCTTCCGTTCAGTTTAACTTTATATAATTCTTTTTTTCTTTTTTTTTCTGACGTGTCCCTCTTTGTCCGTGTGTGAGTGTGAGTGTGTGAGTGTGTGTGTGTGTGTGTGTGTGTGTGTGTGTGTGTGCCGGCCATTTGCGGCAGAATTCATACACGCACATACATACACACGCCGTCAAGGTCTGCCATGGCGGCCCGCACATCGATACCGCCGCCATTGCCGCATAACAAAGCTCCTCACGTGTTCCTGGGTGCCTGGGTCCCCCGCGGCCCCAGCCTGGCCCCGGCCCGCGGCAGGGCCCCGCGGCCACCCGGGCCACCAACTGAGTCAACGGCCTTCACCACCACCCCGGCGGGAAAAACCGCCGGGGTCCCACTCGCTACCGGGGTTCCTAAGTTTTCCTACTCTGTTTCTGGCTAAACGCAAGCGTGTGCCATCCTCGGCGGGCGCCGCGGCGGGGAGGCGCGGGCAGGGCGGCAGGGCAGCAGGGCAGCCCGGCAGTGGCCGCCTGCCTGGCTGCCGCGCCGCCGCAGCCCAAAATAACAAGCGCGGGTACACACCTGGCCTGTGCCTCATCTAGCGACTGGTCCGTGATGTTCATGATCTGCTCCAGGATGGTGTTAATGTCCTGCTTGCGGCCTTCATTGTCCGGCGTGGTAGTGCCTTGGCCAGGATCCACCGAGCCTCCGCCCATGCCATAGTGCTGGGGCATGAGCATGCCCGTTTGAGATGTGGGGTGCATCATGCCCCGCGACTGATCTTCCATGCTGGCCGCCACTATCACTTCACACCACCACACAACACAAACACTCAGCAGCAGCAGGTACAGCCGCAGCGGCCCGTATACCACGGTGGCGCCACAAGCAGCACCAGGGTCAGTCCAGCGCGAGTGGAGGAGTGAGTAGGAGCGCACCACACACACCACCGTCACAGCCAACAGGCCAGCAGCGACTGACGGAGGCGAGGCTCCCGCTGTCGCGCGCACCAGCCCTCCACCACTGTCCTCACTACACCACTAACGCATGTCCGCCGCCGCTCCACACACCTCCACCGCACACGATTATTCAGATTTTTATGGCTGTTTGCTCAACGACAAGAAATAACGCGTGGACTCGAATGAATACCACAAAACAGCACCTTTTCGGAGTGAGTATGCCATTAACAGAGAGAAAACGCCCCGACCGCCAATCACTGGGGCCGTCTCACTCGCATAAAACCATAACCTGACGGGCCAAGCCAGCCTCCGCGCCCGCCACGATCAATATGAGAATGGGATGCCGACAAAAAACACCCCATCCAGCTGACAACAGACTCACAAGTCCCTCATTTCCACTTGAAATCAACTCAGTGTGATATAATTCAAGTTTTTGCAAGAGGAATTTCTCGGGTAAAGCGAGGAAGCTGAAATAAGGTCTTTGTTTACATGCTGGCCTTTGTGTGGGGGAGTCTGCGCGGGAGATCGCTCTCAGCATCACATTGCTAACTTTACACCTCCGGCCATTTCTCTCCCTGGACGCCCCTCGCCGCCCTTTGCACGTATCTAGAAGGGAGTATCGCCGTGCAGATCAAGGTCTGCCGGCGTGCAGGGCCCTCGAAGACCGAACCCGGGAGTGGCCACGAGCATCCCGCCACAAGGATTAGGCGGCTCAGGGTGATTTACGTCACTCCTGAACGAGCCTCGCCGTTGCCAGAGGTGCGTTTTGTACCATAACAAATCTCGTGCCCAGTACTGAAAGAGAAAGACCTGCCGAGTTCCCCCTCAAGTTTTATGTCAAAATGCACAGATGCACGCCGTCCACGCCGTCAGGGGCGCGGACCATGCTGCCGGCGGGCGTGGGGGCGGTGTTTGGGGACATTCAGCACTCCCTTCCCGCCAGCAGGAGGAGGAGCCACGCAATCATAAATCAATCTAAGTTACTGCGGTTGCCTAAGTTTGTTTATCATGTGCCAATCCGAGGCGTCACATGAATGTCCGCCGTGACACAGTAACACGGGCGACCCAGGTGGCTCCTGCGAACCTCCAGTGCGTGGCGGGGAGGGCGGCCCGCGGCAGGAAGGACAGGAGCAGGCTGCCGAGCGTCATTATCACCTGAGTAAAAGTTGAATAATAAACATGATTCAACTATCAACTTTATGACAGAGTTGTTATTTTTTTATATACAACTTCCACCTGTTTCCCTCCCACGCCTGACCCTGTTTGGCCCCGCGGCCCCTGCGTGTGTGTGTCTGTGTGTCTGTGTGTGTGTCACCAGACAGCCACCCTGTCCTGCAGAGCGACCCGCCTGCCCGCTGGACGCCGCCCACCACGCCACCCATTCCATACCGCCCACCACGCCACCCATTCCGTCCCGCCCACCACGCCACCATCGCACCACCCATACCACACCACCACCACCCATACCGTCCCACCACCACTCCACCCATTCCACCGTTCCCTGGTACCGCCCACTTCACTGCACCCTCCCACCATTTCAACCTGCCCCAAGCGAGTGTACCCCGCCCATCCACCCACCTCCACACCCACCCACCTAGCTACGCATATCTGCCCACCCACATCGTGCCCTCACCCGCACCCACCTGACCCCCAGCAAGTACCCCACTAAGCACTGCCCCAGAACAAGCCACGTAAAATATGTTGAAGTTAAGCTTGAGCATTTGAGAGAAGTGAGTTGGCGAAGGATGTTTGATATGCAGGAACACAATTTATATTAGTAAACTGGATATATCGAGGGCCGTTCCTGCTCATCTGTGACTTGTTATAACTTGTAATAACTTGTAATGTGCAAAGGCAATTTCATACAACGCTGGATGTTATTGATGCACTGAGAAGGAGGAGTGAAATATGAAGCAATGAAATGAGGGACTGAGTGAGTGAGAAGACAAGGGGAGGAGGGTGGTGGTGGTGGTGGTGGTGGTGGTGGTGGTGGTGGTGGTGGTGGTGGTGGTGGTATCGTAACCCAAAGAACAGCAACAAGGAATGAAACACGACTGAAGGAAGAATATGCGATAACTAGAATGGGAAAAGAAAAAAAAGAAACTACGAAGAAAGGAAGAAGGATAGAATGAAAAAATATATATATACAAAAATATTAGAAGCAAGAAAAAGGGAAGGAAAAACATCAAAAAAATTAAACGAAGAAAGAAACACGAATGGTAAACACACACACACACACACACACACACACACACACACACACACACACACCACATCTACATTTCCTTACCTTTTAAAACAGAAGCAAAAATATTCACATTCTTAACCACAGGTGTAATACAGGTGAACTTCTTACCTGTACCTCTCTCCTCACCTGTATATTCACCCCTCACCTACCTCTACCCCCTATTTCTCCATGCCAGTCCGCTCCCTTCCCCCCCCCCCTCCATCCCTGCCCCGACCCCTCCCCCAGGTGTACTCTCCCTCCCACCCTTACCTGTACTCTAATTGAAAGGGTAATTACCTGTTGTACTGTGCTTCCGTCCCGGGGCTGAGACGGTACCTCACAACCCCAGTAATGACCTGCGCACCGCGATTAGCATGACAGAGAGAGAGAGAGAGAGAGAGAGAGAGAGAGAGAGAGAGAGAGAGAGAGAGAGAGAGAGAGAGAGAGAGAGAGAGAGAGAGAGAGACGTACTACACAAAGGATGAAATGTTACAAAGACAAACACATAAAATAAAGAACTGGATCATGGTATCAATAATAACAATAACAACAATAACACTAATAATGCTAAAAAATAGTAAAAAAAAACAATGATGAAATAATACCACGCACAGTAAGGCTTTCAAAAACACACTACACATAGATAAATCTTAACAAAATAAATATAACAAGAAACGAAAGAAAAGTAAAGGAAAATCACCCAAGGAAGAAGGAAAGAATGAAGAGGAGGAAGTAAAAAGCAGAAAACGAAAGGAGGAAACAGGAGAAATAAAACAACAAAAGTGTGATACAGAAGGAAGAGATACAAATAAAAAATAAAAACTGGAGAAAGAAATATAATGAATGAATTGAGGAGTAATGGAGGTGAAAAGAAGGAAGGGAACGAAGGAAGAGAGGGAGCAGGAGGAGGAGGAGGAGGAGGAGGAGGAGGAGGAGGAGGAGGAGGAGGAGGAGGAAGGAAGGAAGAGAGGTATGCTTAGGAGTGAAAATGGAGCAAGAGGGAATGAGGAGAGAGGAATGAGGAAAGGAAATATATGACATATGTTACACAAAGTAGTCATTTAGCAAGTGTGTGTGTGTGTGTGTGTGTGTGTGTGTGTGTGTGTGTGTGTGTGTGTGTGTGTGTGTGTGTGCGTGCGTACCCTGGTGGGTCGACTGGGGTGAAATGGAAGGCGTTGCACTCTCTTCTCCCCTTCCCTTGTCCCCCCCAAAAAGCCCCTTATAATGATCTCCCCACCCATCCTCCCCCTCCCCCCCTTCCTTAACGCCCTCTGTCCGTACTCACGCATCGCCCCCCTTTCCCCCCCCTATCCCTTCCCACCCACAAAGGTCGGAACCTACGCAGAGGTTGTGAAGGTGGGGGGAGGAAGGGGGCAATGGGAGGGGGAGGTTTGGTGGGGGGAAGACGGAGGGGGGGAGGGATAGAGGTAATGCGTGACCTTACCTGTCCACCGTCAACTTTCTCACGCTTAATTCATTGGTGTGTGTGTGTGTGTGTGTGTGTGTGTGTGTGTGTGTGTGTGTGTGTGTGTGTGTGTGTGTGTGTGTGTGTGTGGTTGTTTCGCAGTTGCGGTAGGGATTTGAGTATACGTCGTAGTAGTGGTAGTAGTAGTAGTAGTAGTAGTAGTAGTAGTAGTAGTAGTAGTAGTAGTAGTAGTAGTAGTAGTAGTAGTAGAAGTAGTAGTAGTAGTAGAAGTAGTAGTAGTAGTGGTGGTAGTAGTAGTAGTAGTAGTAGTAGTAGTAGTAGTAGTAGTAGTAGTAGTAGTAGTAGTAGTAGTAACATGTAATAATAAAATGTAATGGTAATAGTAATGTAGTTAATTCAGTTTGTTATTCATTCTTCTTGTTTTCTTTATCATTAGTGTAATCATCAAAGCTAAACACACTATGATGAAGTAAAGGAAGTTACAAGAAGTTCTCACGCCTATATATACACTCAGGGTATATATAACACATCTAAATATTTCCACCTCTCATCCTCATCCATAAATTTGAATAATCTTCTTTTAAACCTCACTAATGACTTCACAATAACAAAGAAAGAGAGATGATAAATACAAAAAATATCAAAACAAGAAAGAAAGCAAGGGAAATTAAACATCAGACACACACACACACACACACACACACACACACACACACACACACACACACACACACACACACACCAAAACATTTCACCACCATACCACCTTATTACAGGTAAATGACTTAAGACAACACACCTGTAGTACATTAAAACACACCTTGCACAACCCACACAAACACACACACACACACACACACACACACACACACACACACACACACACACACAGAGACCATCAATACGAAGGAACAATGCGTAACAATACAACAATGCATAATGAACTGATTTAATAACGGGATAAATAAGAAACACAAAGCCGGGGGAAGCACAGATCAGGCCGCGCGAGGCAGGAAGAATGGAATATAACTCACACAACGCCGCCTCCTAACAACTTCCTGTGTAATTGTTCCCTTTTTTTAGCTCGCTGATAAGGAAGAATAGGCCTTGAAACGGGGATAGAGAGAGAGAGAGAGAGAGAGAGAGAGAGAGAGAGAGAGAGAGAGAGAGAGAGAGAGAGAGAGAGAGAGAGAGAGAGAGAGAGAGAGAGAGAGAGAGAGAGAGAGAGAGAGAGAGAGAGAGAGAGAGAGAGAGAGAGAGAGAGAGTTTATAGGTATCTCTAAAACCTCCAAACACCATCAGAATCTTCATAAACACACAAATATCCCGAAAAAACATTAGTAAACCTTTAAATCCACTACAAAATCTAACACACTTTAGTAAACCACCTCCCAAAATTCCTAGACTAACCCCACACATAACCACACCCTTACACACCCCAGGAAACACCCCAGAGCACCTCAAACAATAAAACAACCTCACACACCCACGTAAATATTCCTCATTCCCCCTAAAAAACTCCTTCCTCATACACTACAAGCAAATTATCCTTATACACCCAAGTAAATTTGCAATATCACCCACCACAAAAGCATTTAAACACTACACAACACTAAATACACTCAAACCACTTGCTGCAGACTACAGGAAGAGCTCTAAGGAACCCCAGTGTCCTCTAATACCCTTTAAAGCCCAAACTTTCCCTGTGATCCTTTGTAAACACATTCAGATACTAAGGTAGGTATTCAGAAACGCCTTACTCTCTCTCACCACAATTATTTTCCAAGGTAACAGAGATGATTAGAGGGGTTTTCAAGAGTGTTTTTCCAGTTAATAATGTAGAAATCTTGTCACTCTGCCTATAGAACCGTAAAAACACCCATTAAAAAATTCATGTCAATACAAATAAAGCCTTTTGAAATAGTGGAAGTGAAGCACAGAAGCGTTAAGGAATACGAGCATAACTATTCCCCACAGTAGCTTTCTTTTCACCCCTCAGAGACCCCTAACTGTCCCTATTTCCCTGAGAGAGCCGCTCCCTTACCCTTCAGAGCCCTCGCAGGTCCCCCACAGCCCCCCCCCGCCCCCACCGCCCCCCCCAGGTCCTCCACAACACCCCTGCATCAGTTGTCGGGCAGGGCGGCGCCTCGCGAGATGGAGAACCCCAGTAAATTGTGTCCTTCTGACGCGACTACATGACTATTAATGAGCTACGGCCACGCCACTCACCTGGGCCCGGC
>JAHFWG010000773.1:33597-44300 GCA_020233015.1 Callinectes sapidus | reverse complement strand
TATATATATAGATATATATATATATATATATATATAATACACGAATTAGAGAGAGAGAGAGAGAAAATTTAGCAGCAAAATCTGATTTCTTGCTTGCTTTGAAGTGGTTTGCATGATTTTGGGAGTTTTATAAATGTTTTGCGGTGAAAAGAAGAAAAGAATTAACACAAAATGGACCAAAATTCTTCCTGACAAATAAGTATATATCTCAGCAGTAACTCTGGGCACCACCACCACCATCATCACACTGTTCTGCATCACTTCACTTCACCTCACCTAACCTTTATAGAGAAGAGTTTCTACTATTTATTAAGTTTAACACCTGTCTCATTGGCTATAACTGGTCATTCTCAGTATTTTGAACTAAAATATGTATATCCATCCTGAATTAATTTTATCGTCGGCAGAGATTTTACAAAATTTGTCGTTTTTCTTTGGGGGAAATGGGTGGGGTTGGTCTGTTAGAGAACCTCACACCCTCCCACCACTTGTCAGTGTAGTGTTGCCTCCACGGAAATGTGGATTATCTAGTCTTTAGTGGTCAGGGTATGTTTGATGAGATTAGGTTGGGTTGGGTTAAGTTATATTGGGTTAGGATAATATTTGTCGGCATTGGGACATTGTACGTCGCCGAGTTACTATCTGGGATTAAGGTCCATATTCAGAAACACTCTGCTCTCTCACCACGAGTATTTTCAAAGGCCACAGAGATTATAAGCCGGGTTTCTGATGGTATTCCTCTTGTCACTTATATAGTAACCTTGTTCATTTGTCATTAGAAGCATAAAAACACCCTTGAAAACTTGTATCATTTAAATAGGAGTCTTTGGAAATAGTGGGGGTGGTGCAGTGCTGAAGTGTTTCTGAATATGGACATAAGTCAGACGTGGCAAGCTTAAGTAGGGCGGGGGCAGGGTGACGCCACATGTGACCACTGAGGTGCTGGGAGGAATCCCTGGGCCCCTCATTGCACCATTACCCTCATTCTTTCATTCATAAAGACAAAATCATTTTTTCTGGAATGTCTTTGTGCGTCTTTTATTGGTCCGTTAAGTGATTTTATCGCAAATTATTAGTTTTTGTCTGTGTGTGTGTGTGAGAGATAAAAAAAGAACTAATGATTTGCAATGACGGCAATTTACAAATTCATGCTAAATACGTCTAGAAATACCAGAAAAATAGTTCCATCCACCGGTGTGAGACAGGTGAAGAAATTTATATGTACAGTGGTACCTCTTGATTCCAACTTAATTCGTTCTTTTTGGCTGTTCGAATTGCGAAAATTCGAATTAGGAAGCATTTTTTACCATTGAAATTAATGTAAAAACATTTAATCCGTCCCAGGTTATTTTAAATAAAAAAAAATACTACACTCAACCCCAGTTATTGCGAGAGATTGGTTCCTTAACATCGCTGCAATACCTAAAAAAATACCTAAAAACGCAATAGCCATTGTTAAGAAGTAATGGAAAAAATATAATTGGTCCTGACCCATCAGAAAGACAACATGATTTAACATATTGGCACCTTGTTTTCCCCTCATCTCATCATGAATCATAGATATCCTTCACATTTTGAGAATATAAAGTAAACACAGACATGAAATGTGTAAAAAATATAAAAAAAAGCCAAACAGGCATAACAAAACACTTATTTACTTCCGTGTGAAACTCCCGAGTTCCAATGAAGACTAGACAAGCCTCCCCGCGGGTCCCCGCCTTTCTCCCATTCACTAAATACAGGAACACATCTCAATGTATACCCTCCTTCCCCCTCCCTCCCTCCCTCCTCTCCCATTCAATACGCAAACAGACCGAGTAGGTCGCCCTCCCCCACTCCCTCCCTCCTCCAGCCACTCACCATTCTCTCTCACTTCTTGCCCCCCCCCCCCTCTCTCTCTCTCTCTCTCTCTCTCTCTCTCTCTCTCTCTCTCTCTCTCTCTCTCTCTCTCTCTCTCTCTCTCTCTCTTATCAAGTAGAATATATTCTCACAGCATCATTTCCAACAGGAATTATTTCAAGAAAAGTATAAATTATTGTACAGAAATGCAAATTATTATATCGTAGTTTGCGTAAATGACAATGATTTTAACAATTTATTCATCATTGGTTGTTTAAAGTGTTGAATATATCTTCATTAGTAAATAAGTTTGCCAGTGACCAGAGTAGAAGGCCGCATTGACTGCGGTGGTAGGTATAAAGTGACCATGGCTGGGGGCTGGAGTAACCAAGGCAACTAGGGTCCGGAGTGACTTGAAAGCTGTTCCTGAGTTGCAATAGAGAGAGTTGTTCACAACGAAGACATGCAAGCGAGACCGGCCGACTGGCGGGAAGGCGGCGTCAGCCACCATGTGTTTTTGTGTTCGAATTGAGAGGCCACGTTCGGATTGGATGTCAAAATTTGTTCGCCAAATGTGTTCGGATTGGGAAGTGTTCGAGTCAAAGGGTGTTCGAATCAAGAGGTACCACTGTACCAAGTTTCCTCTGTGACACCTTGATAAGTGACTACCGGGCCAGGGGACAGGGCCGGGGCCAGGCATCGGTACAGCATCCTGGGGTTGTATTGATAAGTGCTCCCTATAAAATCTCATAAAAAGCCCATATTGTATTAAAAAAAGAGAAGAAGATTTCTGAAAAGGCTTTTTTCTGCCTTCAGTCCTTGATGTAGAAATAGTGCTAAAGTTATGATTTATTCATTTATTTATACAACATGGGTTTTTTATGGGAATTTATGGGCAAAAGGAGACTCTAATGGAGATCCCTTATCTGAGAGCCCCGCCCCACACACACAC
Source organism: Callinectes sapidus (assembly GCA_020233015.1). Lineage (NCBI taxonomy): Eukaryota > Metazoa > Arthropoda > Malacostraca > Decapoda > Portunidae > Callinectes > Callinectes sapidus. The sequence continues at coordinate 41,509 of JAHFWG010000773.1, read as the reverse complement.
ACACACACACTGATCATTTGGATAAGCTAAAAGACTACAGAGTTTGACCACATATTTCATGTTCATTGTAGTAACAAAACAAGAAATGAGTAGTTTGTGCTGGTCAATATTCTTTTTCTTTCTTAAAATGGTGGTGGTGGTGGCAGCTTTAATGTGTGGTGTTTTGGTGTGGAGGAAACACTTGGGTGGTGACATTCTGTTGTATGGTTTGTAATTGCTTCAGTATTTTGTATCATCTGACTCAGCATATTTATAACTAAGGTATTTTCATGCGCACACACACACACACACACACACACACACACACACACACACACACACACACACACACACACACTGGTAGCAATCCCTTACCAATATCTTATAATGTAAGTAAGAGAGAGAGTGTGCTCACCTACCACCATAGACACAGAAGATGGTAAACAATGCAATACAATACAATATACCTGCCTGTTTATCAACATTACACACCTCCAACTTGCCTTTCTACTATAGCTCCTTCTTATCCCCCTCCCTCCCACCATAAACCCAATTTTCTTTTTAACCCTTTCAGTATTAAGAACCATTTTTATCATGAATTTTGGTTGTGATTAAATCATTTTATTGATACTAAGAAGGTTGTATGGAGGTCTGAAGATTAGTGGCCAGAGTCTGTACTATTTCATTCCCCACATGAGTTTCTGAAGGTGTATAAAACTGCCCAAATACTAAGCAGAATGAATCTAAACTTTGGCCATGGTGCTGAAGGAGTTAAAGCTTGTATTTGCAAAGACTTCTGTGCTTCACTTCCACTATATCAAAATGGTTTATTTAAATTGATGTGGGGTTCTTTAAGGTGTTTTTATGGTTGTACAGGCAGAGTGACAAGATTGTCAACTGGAGAATCACTCTTGAAAATTCTGCTAATCAACTCTGGGGCCTTGGAAAATAGTCATGGTGAGAGAGTCAAGTGTTTCTGAATACTGACCTAACACAATTTAACTCACCATGGACAACTTGACTCCACACTCCTATTGTAAAACCATTCTCATATATCTTGGTGCCCTGACCTGCATTGTTACTTGTCATCATGCACACTACACACCAATCTCACCATCAATACCTATTGAGTATTTGAAATGGTTGACATCCTCCCCTCTCTAACACATGATCAGATATTGAGCTTAACAGATGATTGGGCCAGATATGCAAAGCTACCCCCCCCCCATCCCCCCATCTCTCCTGCAAACTCCTTTATTCATACATTCACTTCTGCTCTCCTCTCATCCCTGTTGGGCATGGTAACTCTTCCTTGTTGCAATATGTGGACCAGGGACGTAGATGTAAGATGTTGGTGGTTGGATTTCTTTTCATTTTGGATGCAAGAGTTGTGGTATTTTGATTTGTGGTGTTTGCTTGTTATTGACAGCCTTGGGTAAGTTGGTGTGTGGAATGGACTTGTTGATCCTATGGTTAGTGCTGAGACAATAGGGAGTTTTAAAAGAAGATTAGATGAGAATGATTGGTAGAATAGGCAGTGGTGCTCACACAGGGAACTGCCATGAATAGGTCTAATGGATTCTTGCAGCTTCCCAACAGAATGTAACTAAACCTAACATAACCTAACCTAACCTAACCTATGTTCTTATATGTGTTATCTAAAAATGTGTGTGTGTTTTATTAGGCACGAGAAAGGAAACTTTTTCGACAATCTTAAATGATAAGGTGTCACTGTGTCATGTAGTGTGTGAGGTGTTAGGGAGGATAGTTGGAAGTGGTGTTATATCACGGAGACACACGATGTAGTAACTGAAAGAGAAATACTACTTATACTACTCATCAACCTCACTTCATTTCACTGTGCTTACTTACTACAATGTGAAGGAAAGCACAGACAGACCTAGATGAGAATAGTTTGTTCTTCTGTACCCATAAGTGAAATTTTTTGTGTTGTCTTTGTGTCCGGAGAGTGGAAAGTGAAGGTGTATCATAGTGTACCATTTCACTAGACACACACTCATGATGTACAAATTAGTATGAACAGTAGCAGAACATTGCAACACTGCACCGGAGGGAAAGGGAAGGCTATCAAGACAAGGAAAGATTGAAAGTGCAACAAAAAGAAACAGGAAAGTGATGTATACAAGAGAATGTTTGAATTTGTGTTCAGAATGTATCTGTCTTAGTGTGTTATTGTAAGTAAACATTAAAGTTGATTGATTAAGAAAAAGAGTACAAGGACTAAATAAGACATAATGATTTATAAGAACATTCTACATAGGATCATTAGTAACTTAATGAAATGTGAAATAATTAATAATGTTGTGCTATGAAATATATATATATTTCATACCACAACATTATTATATATATTATATATATATATATATTATATATATATATATAATATATGTATATATATAATATATGTATATATATATATATAATATATATATATATATATAGAGAGAGAGAGAGAGTTGGAGGCAGGCTCAGCTGGGTATTGGGCACAGGTCCAAGGAGATGAGCTGCTGTCTGTCTGTATGTCTGTATGTGTGTGTGTGTGTGTGTGTGTGTGTGTGTGTGTGTGTGTGTGTGTGTGTTGATAAGAAGCAAAAATACACCTGGTTATTATTCATGTAAGGTAATGGGGGAAGGGAAGGGGGGAAGAAACTGTCCAATATACACATGGGTGTCCTTACATTGATCTTGACCACAATGTAATGGAGGAACACACACTGCATTGCTACTCATGTGTTGGTGTGTATCCCTTTCTTAACCACCTTCACTACTGGGATGATTTTTATATTTATTATTTTTTATATTTATTATACTATTTGGTGGTTTTATATAGCTTTAGAAACTCGTGTGGGGATTGAAATTGTACAGATTTTGGCCATTAATCTTCTGACTTCCATACACCTTCCCTGATGTCAATAAAATCATCTGACCACACACAAAACTTGTGGTAAAAATGACTCCCAGTATTGAAGGGGTTAAACAGAAAATGGACTTGTTAGATTGAAAAGTGCATTGACTTCAGTGACATCTTTTGAACTTTAAGGGGACTGGCAAATGAGTGGGCTTTTTTTCTTTTTTTTCTTGGCCAGCTCCTCCCTGACAAAGAAAGAAAGAAAATGACAGCTTGTTTAATTCTTGGCCTGATAAAGGAACTTGTATGAACAAGGAAAGTAAGTCTAATTTAATAACATTGTCCCCAAACAGCAATGCTGGTTTACTCCTTGGTTAGTGAAGGAACACAGATAAACAGAGAGACATGTAGAGATCAACAGTTTCTCAGAACAATTGGGTGTAATGTTTGTATGTGAAGAAAACAAGAGAATGTGTCTGTCTCACTGTATCACTCACACTTGATGCTTCACTCCAGGCCAATTGTGACTCCTCTGCAGTGTGAGAGGAGTGGCTGCAGCTATTTTAAGGGGAGAGATTTGTATTCTATTCAATGTCATGAGAGCACAACATCATGATTCAGGAGACTGTGTGAGGGAGAGCTTAACACACACACACACACACACACACATTGTTACATATGAAATATTAAGTAATCCTGAGTTGAAAATATGTAGTATTCTATGGTGAAGTTCATTTGTCATCAGTAGCACAACACATCAAAGCATTCATAAATAAAGGCGTGTAAGTAATGCAGTTCAAGAGCACAGTGCATCATTATGGTAATTAATAGCTAAAGCATAAGAAGTGTCATCCATTCTGGCCACTGCATATTGAAATGTCTGACAACTGTTACTGAAACCATTACACTATAGAATATATCCAACTTGGAATGACGTAATATTTCTTCTATAAAAATGTGTGTGTGTGTGTGTGTGTGTGTGTATTTGTTGTGGTTTACAGGGGGTGTGGGGTAACCTCATAGTATCTCATCAATATAACCATTATTGTTATTGTTATCATTATTATAATTATTATTATTATTATTATTATTAATATCATTAATATCATTATGTATTCACCTAGTTGGGATTTAAAGGGCTTGAGTTAATCTTGTGTGGTCTCATCTCTGTTGTTATACTTATCTAATCTTTCTTTGAATTTGTGCACACTTTTTCGAAGTTATTATTTCTTAGGTTAAATTATTCCAGGTTTTGATACTCCTCTGTAGAATGCTGTGTGTGTGTGTGTGTGTGTGTGTGTGTAGCATCGTGGCTGGAGCACCTTCCCTGTGTGGTGAAGGTCGCCCCAGCAGGCCACCTGTGTGTTCCAAGGCATAAGTGAGTGATAACACGTGGCATAATGCTTTCTCGCTCAGGTTGTCTTGATAAGAGAGCATGGCAAGGAGGCGTGGTAGACTGTGTTATGGTTGTTCAAATCATTATATTGTACTATTGAAGGTTCACCACTTCCAGCCAAGTAAAGGTCTTATTTGGTTCTCCAATGGTGTGTTGTATGATTATTTGTCTATGCAGTGAAGGAATGGTAGTATGTACAGTTCCTCTTCATTCACTGCAGTCATCTTTTTTGTTTTCCTTTTTGTTGCTTTTGGAATTGATATCTTCTGTAACTTTTTTTCCCCTTTTTCTTCCTCTCGTCTTCTTGTTGGTCTAGGCCAGAATACATTGATGCAACTCTGTGTACATCAAGGGTGAGGGAAGGAAGTATTATGATTATAGAATTATAGATGTCTTAGTAAAGAAAAAATGTGACACCAATTATTACCATAAATATTAAAAAAAAAATGATAACATCTTTGGCATGAAATCAATTCAAATCAATAGTAGTTCATCAAGGACAATATTTTCACAACTTTCCACTGAGTACTGTTTGACATTTCCATGGCATCTATCTATCCATCTGGTCTTCAGTTCTCAGTTTGCCTCATTTGTGTAAAGATCAAGAAAAAAATGAGGCTGTGTTGTAGTTGTAATATGTTAGAAGAATGTTTGAGTGTTATCTATGAGATGGATGCTTGACAATTCTCCTCCTCCTCCTCCTCCTCCTCTACCCTCCCTCCTCCTCCTCCTCCTCTTCCTCTTCCTCTTCCTCTTCCTCTTCCTCTTCCTCTTCTCCACTATTACCTCCAACATCAGCCACTCCTCTTTAACCTTCACTACTGGAAGAGTACTATGAAAAATGTGACATCTTGGGGATTATAACAAATATTCTACACAGAAACACACACACACACAGACAGTCAATGCGTGATAACCTTGATAAGAGTAACTACTAACTGATAATCAGATACTCACTGTCACACATACACACACACACAGACACACACATAAACACACATACATACATAATCACACACACACACACACACACATAAACACACAGACGTCTCGATGCATATTGTTGCTGGATGTGTTACCGGTAGTGACCTGAAGGCGTTGTGGTGTTGTGTGGTACTGGAGTCATGAAGAGTGTTACTGGTGATTAGTGTGTGTGTGTGTTAGTGTGTCGTGAAGGAGACTACCTTTGTCCCAGGTGAGCATATGTGTCACTCCCTCACTGGGGTCATATGGTGCCTGATTCATGTGTAGTTGATCTCTTTCACCACTTGTTACTGTTCCTTTCTTCCTTTTTGTTTGTTGTGGGGAGCTTTGTGGAGGGGGAAGCAGTATGGGTGAGAGTGCCCTCTGCTACATTACATGCTACATACAGGTGGTGGTGAGGTCATGTAGTGCCTGAGGTCAAGGTCATGGAATGTTTGTTCAGTTGTTTTGTACATGTGTTATGGTGAGTGTAGCTTCTGTTGTAGTGTAAAGTACTTCATGATAGTCTTGGTGTTGTCATGAATGGCTGGCATGAGATGTGGAGAAGCCAAGTGCATTACTCTATTTTCCTCTGTGTTGAGATTGTTGCTGAAATGTATATGTAGAGGAGGAGATGAGGAAGCTCTAGTCTGTTCTTTTCTTTGTTTTTGGGGAGAAGGTATAGTAGGAGAGGAAGAGGAGGAGGAATGAGTCTTGTTTATCCCTACCTTGGATAGATCAGCCTGGTACACACAGTACAGTATAGTGCAGTGCAGTATGTTGCCAACAAAACACTGCACAGCTGTTGTACTGTACTACAGTACTGCCATAATGCACTGAAAGTTTAACATCTGCCACCAGCATGACTTTCCAACATACAATTTGTGATGCCTTCCTGGCACACTGCAGTGACCTCCTTATGTTTGTATTTTTCCTCCTCCAATGCCTTCTCCTCCACCAGCCAGCCAGCCAGCCAGCCAGCCAGCCAGCCAGAGACTGTCACAAGGCTGCCACAGTGCTGAGGAAAACGGGAATCCATTGACACACACACAAACAAAGTGCTACACTGTAATGCATTTGTGTATGCTGAACCCCATCTGTTTACTGTATTTGTCGTGTTATCTATAATGTTGTAGTGATGTGTTCAGTTTGATCTTTTCCTTTGTTTAAAAAAATCACTGAATATTTTGTCATTTCCTGGTTTTCTGGAGCTAATTAGTATTTTCCCATGGAATCTTCAGTGGCAATAATACAGATTTGTCATAACAAACACTGGATTGGAACAAACCCTATTCATTGTCCTGTATTGTACCTTACCCTGCTACACTGATTTGTGCTATTCTCGTGGTTCGTTGCTCTTCCTCTCATTATTAAGAATGCAGTGCAGTGGGCAGTGGTGATGGAAGCTGGCCTTGCCACCACACCAACATAATTTTATGCCTCACTGGAATTGCTTTACAGATTCTGCAGTGAAACTAGTCAGAAATAAGCTTACCTTCTTATCTCTCTCTCTCTCTCTCTCTCTCTCTCTCTCTCTCTCTCTCTCTCTCTCTCTCTCTCTCTCTCTCTCTCTCTCTCTCTCTCTCTCATGCTTTACTGCAGACAAGTGTGGATGGGATGGGTGCCTTGTGTGTAAGACAATGCCAAGCAGTGCCAGGCAAGACAGTACGTGTAGGCAGTGCAAGAGCTCCTTATTATTGTGTCTGTGTGGCAATTTGAGTATTGCTAAGGTGCAGTGAATTACCTCTTCCTCCTCCTGGCTTACTCATGTCTCACGACACAGAAACACTTCACTGCTGCACCACCTCCACTATTTCAACAGGCTCCTGTTTAAATGACACAAGTTTTCAAGGGTGTTTTTATGGTTCTAATGACAAATAAACAAGGTTAATATATAACTGACAGGAGAAACAGCCTGGTGAGAGAGCAGAGCATTTTTTAATATGGTCCACACTACCAGGATGTAAAGAAATTATGTCTCTTAGCAGACTTGTGGCACTGGGGTCATATAGTGCCTAATTCATTCGTATGTACTGCAGAGGTGCACAGTGTTACCTCATCACCTCCCTACCTGGTACAGTGAGTTCAGGCAAGGAAATAGTGACTCTTATCAAGAAATAGTGATCCTTATCAGCGGTTTATCAGCTTGAAAGTGTCAAAAATATTAATGGTTGCAATTATTCTTAAGCTTCACTTGTGATGACTGATTACTGAGTAGTTGTGTGTTGCTATGGTAGAAAATGGAGGTCCAGTCTCAATTATTCATCTGCAGTTTCTTCTTTCTTCATCCCAGCCTGCATTTTTTTTTCTTTTGTGTAAGAGGGAGAAGTCGGCCAAAGGCAACAAAGATAACAAGAATAAAAACCCACTATTTACCAGTCCCCTATAGTACTTTTTCATGTGTGTGTGTGTGTGTGTGTGTGTATATATATCTAGTTGAGATTTATAGGGCCTGAATTAATCTTGTCTGGTCCCATCTCTGTTTCTATACTTATCTAATCTTTCTTTGAATTTGTGCACACTTTTTACAGTTATTATTTCTTCTATTCAATTGTTCCAGGTTTTGATACTCCTTTGTGGAAAGCTGTGTGTGTGTGTGTGTGTGTGTGTGTGTGTGTGTGTGTGTGTGTGTGTGTGTGTGTGTGTGTGCGCGTGCGCGTGCGCGTGTGTGTGTGTGTGTGTGTGTGTGTGTGTGTGTGTGT
>JAHFWG010000773.1:16097-28597 GCA_020233015.1 Callinectes sapidus | reverse complement strand
CTTTGCCATCATACCAGTGGTGGGCGGGGAGAAGGATGGAGCTACCAGCCTTACCCTGCAGGAGTTCCTTGAATTGGAAGCCCTCAAGAGTAACCCAAACATGAAGGTGAGGCTGGTTGGTGAGGGGTAGGGACAGTTCAGACAAGGAAGGAAGGAGGAGAGGTGTGGGAGCCTGTTACAGTTACTTTCGATGCTCTTTTCTTTGTGGTGATTTTCTGCTGTACTTAATCGGGAAAATCTCAGTAAGGAAAGAAAACTGAATTTTCATGTTTGTTTTAGACTATTAATGTTAAAAAAAAGTTTAAAATCTAGAAACATAACTTCTTTCTTCTTTCTTAAGGTCTCCACCATATATTTAGTTTTGACCTTACAGTGAGTTGCATGTTGAGTGTGGCTTGTAGTGCTGACCTCATCCAACCCTTCCTTCCAACAGGTGCCCATTGTCAAGGCCACAGACAACACCACTGTGGGACGCCTCCTGCAGGACTCACAGAGCCTCGCTGCCCTGGCCCAGGTATGTGTGTGTGATGTACTGGAGATGATTAGGTTACAAATTATTTTGCATTTACTGTAGAATCTCAAATTTTGATCATAATTGGGACCAGAAATGCTGATGGAGCTTTGAAATATTGAGAAGCAAAGTCAACTTCTTATGAGGGAAAATGCAGTTTGGCTTTGACAACTAACTTACATCAACTCCGTCAACTTCATAGCTTAAACTTTAAGTATCATAAAATATACATCAGAGTTTATTTGGTAAAATTTCAAGAATTATAAAGCTTTATCCTAGTTCTCTGTAGTGTATTTGTGAAGTTTTTTGCCTTTACAATAATTGCATTTCTCACTTCTTGTGGCCCTCGTCTCCCATTCTCAGTGTAAGCCACCCCATGGCCTGCTCCTTTACACTGGCCACAGGAAACATGGTGAATGACATCCAGATAGACAAGTAAACTATCATGGTGTACTACATAGGGTGTGTTCTGTGGAGATGTTAGGATTACTTATGATAGGCATTCTCAGGCTTAACAACTCATTGGTAGCGTGAGTAACTAGCTATGTATGACATTGTTTCATCCTCAGCTTATGTAATGTGCTTCTCTCCAGTGATTGTTTTTCCATGTGCTTTGTATTGAAGTGTCCCTGGTGATGGTATCAGCAGAGGTGAGTTGATGGGAGTTAAGGGAGCCTAAGTGATGGTAGTGATGGTTGTTGTCCTTCACAGCAGGCAGGTGGGAAGTAATGATCAGAGCTGGGTGCATTACTGCTGGACACATAGCTGTGCATTACAGTCAATGTGTTACTGAAAAATTAGATTGCGTTACCGTCAATTTGTTACTGATTTTAATTTCCTTGGAGCTGTCCGTGTTACTGCATTACCGTTACCAAAATTGAAAGTGTGTTACCAGCGTTACCAAAAGTTATTGGTGCATTACCGTCCTAAATAAGACTGAACAGTTTTGAAACAGTTTATAGTAACAAGATAATATCATACAGATACAAAATCACTAATTTGGTAGTGTAAAGACACCACAGCAGTGGGAGATTTTGCCGGTAGATCTGATAGTGATAACACAAATACCCAGCTCTGGTAATGATCATGTGACAAGTGAACCTCCTAACATTGCTCCTTTCTCAGGCTGGTGACAGTCGAGGGTTGCTGGAGAAGATTGCAGCACATGCCGACATCTGCAAGTGTAATCCCTGTCACTGCGACCCAAGCCGAGGCAACGAGTGTTCCTGCAATGCCATAGCAGACAGTGACAGTTCCCCATGCCACAGCCCCTCCCAGGCTGAGGCCGAGGCCCCACAGGAGGATGCTCCTCACGACCCTGACAAAGGGAGTTTCCAGCAGTCTGAGACTCCCTCCTCCAAGGATGAGTTTCGGGAGCCACAGTCTGGAGCTGAAGCCCCACCCAAGACTTGCTGTGCTCCCACTGAACCCCAGCAAACCCTTCCCCTCAAACCTGAAATGTCTGGCAAGGGTCCTGGCAGTGGTCCTCAGGCAATGGCCAGCTCTCTACCAGCCCTGTCTCTCAACAGTGACCTGCCTGTCAAGAAGTACCCTCCTGCCCTGCCCTCCTCATCTCACCACCCCACTGCCCAGCCACAGCCATCTCATCCTCCTCTTCCCAGCGAGGGCAGCTTGCAGACTCCTGATCAACAGATTTCAGTGGCAGAGTTCCTGGAGGAGACTGTGGGAGATGAGGAGTGTGGGGGTGAAGTGGGAGGTCTGCTGCCTGCCCTGGCCAGCCGCCCCTCTGCCCCATCTTTCCCCAGCCTGGAGGACATGGGTTCCCTGTCCTCCCCATCCATGGAGGAGCTGATAGGCTCTCCAGTGTTTGGTGGTGGCGTGAAGTGTGAGTCTGGCCCACTGCCTCCCGGGGCTGCCCTGGACCACACCTTTGACGTGGACATTGCTGCCTCAGACTTCTCGGCCGACTTCCCTTTCTCTTCTCCCAACATGATTGAAGCTCTGCTCACTGGAGATCTTCCCCCATTGTCCCAGCCTCCTTCCTCAGCCCCCAGTAAGGCCTCCCTCTCTACACCCACTCCCCCACCCCTGCCACAGCCCCAGCCCAGTCTGTCAGAAGCTGGCATCAAGCACCCGTCCCCCAGCTGTGGTCAGTGGGAAGGAGCTGCCAAGTCCTGCTGCTCCTCTGCTGCCTCCTGCTCACAGACCGGGGGTTCCTCTGCTGTGCCCACTCCTCCCTCAGGCTGCTGCCGCACTGCATGGGGCAGCAGGTCCCCCTCATCCCTCATAACTTCACTCAATTGTGACAACCCACAGCAGGAAAGAAACAATGTCTCATGCTGTGCCTCCAAGCCCACCCTGCAGCAGCATCCTCCCCCTCCTGGCTCCTCTGCCCCTGGCTCCCTCATCAGCCAGCTGTGCCGTGCCTCTGCAGAGTCACAGTCACAAGCCTCAACTTCCACCCCTGCCCCTGCCCCTGCTCCTGCCCCCGTTCCTGCCCCACTACCAACTCCAGCACCTGGACTAGATATGCAGTGTAACTCCTCCAGCCCTCACCATGCTATTTCCTTCCCCTCCACTCAACATCCCCACCACCACCACCAACCCCACTCCCAGGCTCCCTCCCTGCCCCAGTCACCTGACCACCACAATCACCACCACCACCACCATAATAGCCAGCAGCAGCAGCAGCAGCCACAGCCTGTCAGTATCAGAAGAGAGCAAGCTGATCACCACCACCAGCATCCACAGCATGCAGCATGTGACAAGCATCACATGGCCAAGTCTCCCCAGGGCCAGGGTGTTTCCAGTGCCTCTCTCCAGCAGCAGCAGCAGCACCACCACCACCACCATCACCACCACCACAGTGATGAGGCAGCGGAGGGCTTTGCACTGGAGGGGCGGGGCGTGGACTCCCATCCTGGGTCATCAGGACTGGACGTGGTGCTGAGGAAGGAAGACAATGAGTCGTGCTGTGTGGTGATTTGCACCAACAAGTTGCAGCTGCTGAGGAGTGTGCTGGCCAAGTGTGAGTGTTCAGACCACGAGCGCACTGCCTCAGTGCCAGTGGACCTCCAGGCACTGCTCAACGATGCTCTCATGGAGTGGGAGACGTCCGACGGCAGTGGGACGGCGGAGACCAACTTTGATGTCCCCACCACCATCCCTGACCCTGCAGCAGACCAGGACTCCCTCACCTGGTCGTAGCTGCACTGCCACCACACACGCCACCATCAACACCTTGTGCCAGCCAACCCACCAGCCAGCCAGCCAGCCGTCGTGTAAGTGAGCCAGCATCCACTGTGGTGGCAAAGTGTTCAGCATCAAAGAGACACTGATTGAGATTAACATGTGATGGCACATGATGCTGCTCATTGTAGAGACATCTGCTGTGTTTGGGAGATGTGTTGTTGTGTGCAGGTGGCAGTGGTATGTGCCACGCTGTGCTGTGGTGAGGCTATCTCTTCCCACCATGCCAATAGTGTGTGGTCAGCACATAGCAGTGTTGTGTGGTGGCAGCGGTGCAGTTGTGACGGGGAAACACAACCAACTTAATACGTAGTCACTGTATCAGTGCAAGTGTAAATATTGATATGCAGGCATGCAAGGAAGGCTGAACTTCCTGAGTTTCTATGAGGCATTACATTAGTGTGTATGAATGGTGTGCTCCCAGTATACCCAGTGTTAACAGGCTGTGAACATCCTAACATTTCTTGACATAATTGTTCTACACAGCTGGTGCCAGTGTGGAAGAACTGACCCTTCTTTGTGACTGCTAAGTGCCAATCTTCACTCACCTTACCAACACAACAACAACAGTAACAACCATGTTTATTGTGAGGTGAGGTGAGACTGGTGTTACTTAGCTCATCAGGCATTGCTGCTGTAAGGAGAGTGAACTGTGTTACTAATATTTTCATCACTTTTATTATTATTTTTATAGTTATTATTATTATTTTTATTTTTATTGTTATTATTATTATTTTTATTGTTATTATTATAATTTTTATTGTTGTTATTATTATTATTATTATTATTATTATTATTATTACCGTATATACCGGAGTATAAGACAACTTTTTTTTGCCAATTTTGAGACACCTAAATCAAGGGGTTGTCTCATACTCCGGTGATAAAACATGACTCTGAGGTGAACATTAAGCCACTTTATCTTGAAATTCATTCTGCAGACACACACGTGCATGCCTTGATAGTGTGAATTACCAGTGCAATGGCTGCTTCAACAATGACACCACCAGTAAACACAGGTAGCTAGAGAGGAGCTGCCTGCTAAGCCAATGAATTATGTGTGTGTGTGTGTGTGTGTGTGTGTGTATATATATATATATATATATATGATATTATAATATATATATATATATACACACACACACACACACACACACACACACACACACACACACACACACGCACATAATTCATTGGCTTAGCAGGCAGCTCCTCTCTAGCTACCTGTGTTTACTGGCATTGTTGAAGCAGCCATTGCACTGGCAATTAACACTATCAAGGCATGTTTTCTATCTAGTGTGGCAGGTCAAGTGAAGTGTGTCGGTCAGGTCATGCTTGCCCACTCATATGCCACGTTTAGGATGAGGGGGGCGGAGATCTTTATACATAAAACACACTTATTTTTACTTCAACGGTGATATGGAATCAGAGTTAGAAATCAGTAATGAACCAATTTATCTAAAAACAAAGACAGATAGAGAAACAGGAGTAAATGAGATGAAGCAGGTTTGTAGAATAAGGCAAACCTGTGATTTATGGTGAAGTGGTAACAGTGGGGGAATCTGGCGACACCTCACCCCACACCTGAAATGCCTGATTCCAACCACCCCATGATAATAATCAGTTGCCAATTAGACTAACAGAAACCATGGCCATATTCTTGTCATTTTGGGGTTCAGAAACACCTGGAGTTTTGCAGAACAGACAATAAATTTTGCCATAATAACAACGTACTCAAGTGAGGGAATGGACCGCCACGCAAGCCTCTCATATTGTCGATTTGCAGTGATAGAGTCTCTTACCATTAACCAACCATGTGGAGCTCCCTTCGTCATTAAGGGGGTCGTCTTACATACCGGTAATTGCTCAAAACCAAAATTTTCCCCTCAAAAATTGGGGGTCGTCTTTCACTCCAGGTCGCCTTATAGTCCGGTATATACGGTATTATTATTATTATTATTATTATTATTATTATTATTATTATTATTATTATTATTATTATTATTGTTATTGTTATTATTATTATTATTTTTGTTGTTATTGTTATTATGGGTTGTAATAGTCTAGAAACCGAGTGGAAGAAAACCACTGTGTTATCTGAATGAAGTAACTCTTTTGACTTGTAAGATAATAGGAAGAAACAACTGTGCTAAAAGATTATTATATTCCTTTATTAATTGTTGCTTAAGTACGTCAGAGAAGTGATTCTGTGATGATAGGCTCTGGAGTCACACCTCTATATGCCCAGCAGTGGCTCACTATGGTAACAATCACTTACAATTGACAAGTCTGGAGTTGTGTAAGTGTATAGTGTAGTGGTTGGTGTTGATGTACATACTAACATTGCTATCGCAATATGCATGGACACGGAAACATTATTGGCACTGGGTGATGGTGATCTTGCCTTCTGATTGAACCATTGTGCTTTGGCCAAGGTTTAAAACCAGCAGGAAATTGACTTTGCTTTTCTTACAAACTCTGAGAGAAGAGTAAATTGTTTGTATCCACCAGACATCCGTGATGATCTGACAGTGTGTGTGTGGGGGGGGGGGGGTTGAATGCTGAGTTAACACAACCAAAAGGTTCCAGACTGAAGCACTGAACTAAACAGAGACATGTGGCACACAGAGAAGGCCTGAGGAATAGTCTCATGTCATGCCAACAAGGATAGAGGCCAGTCATATAACAGTGATGACAATAATGATGTCTGTTATCTTGCAAACAAATGTGTACAATGACAGGAGTACAAAGTCACCCACCCCTAAATTTTAAAGCAGGATAAAAGTATGTGAGGCAATCAGCAAGGCAGATCACCAGCCAGTGAGACTGATAATGAGATCACCTGCCCTCAGATAGCAACACCATTGTGCCAGACTCCATGGCACTGAGTATGTACAGTGTCCTTAGACCTCACTGTGAGTCCGTCAGATGGGTCTCCAGCGATCATTTGGTGGTGACTCACTGGGAATATTCTTGACTTGTGGTATTGTGTGTAAGGTTCTTGAAGAGTGAGGAAAATGTGCACCAGACTTTTTTTTCACATGTGAGGCATTGAGTGGAATAAGGTCTTGTCTGCCACTATGAGCCTTTTTGAGTTATGTATAGTGTTGAATTCCACAGTTCCTGTGTTCCTCTGCAAAGAATTATGTAGATAAATCACCTCAACAATGGTGAAAATCACCATTTTATAGAGAGGACTGACTGACCACACTGCACTGTCAATGAAGGTGCAAGTTCTGCTTGGTGATCATTAGGTCCATTTTCCTTTGATTAATTCATTCAAAAAGTCCTTATGGCTTAGCAGTCTTCACCAGCTCCTGAAGCTTGGAGACCAACATGAGGCACCAGTATTCCACTGACATTTAGATAATATTCCTTACGTATTCTTGTAAAAACACACCTTTGTCGTCTGATGTGTGCGAGTGAGTCCAGTGTAGTGGTGAGAAGGTGCCGAGAGCCAGACCACACACTGATGTGCTGGCCAATCACAACACTTGACACATCCCATCAAGCACCAGGCAGCCAATGACAGTGCTAGAGACATGAAGATTCAGTGAATGGGTGTCAGTTGGATTGTTTACCCTTGCATAGGAAGGCCAGCCACCTCTTCCTCAATGTATTTTCATTGTTTTATTGTGAATTACTCACATTATCACACAGTGAGTCAGTCTGAAACAGGCACAAATGTTTTCAGATACATTCAAGAAAAAAGTCATCAGGATTTCTTTATTAGTTGAAAAGCCATAGCATTTTGAAAGTCAACAAGCTTTTATTTCATCTTTCCCCAAATAAAAAAAAAAGTGATACTTGAGACCTTATTCCACTCAAAGCCTCACATGTAAGATGGAAAAATCTGGCCAAGGGTAACAAAAACATTTAAAGAAAAAGACCTACTTAGATGCCAGTCCCCAAGAAATATGACCATTGAGAGGTGGCACCAAGGAAAGGTTAATCTTTGTCATCATCATCATCATCATCATAGCAACCAGCCACAGCCACAGCCACTTGGGAGAACACATCCATGGCTCATCAGTTTGTTGTGAACACTTTCATATCATCTTGTTGTGTGGAGAGGGAGTATGACATGAGGTTCACCAGTAAGCTTGTGTTAGTGTGTTTGTAAGTTGAGTTTGTGTTGTTGCTCAGGTGTTTTGTGAAGCAGAAAGGAATAAGATAGACAGACAGAGAGAGAGAGCACTGAGCACTTTAATACTATCTGATAAGGCCACACATCTGTTTGATATTAGGAAAGATGTGAGATTTGACCAATGGTAGTTATAATGATGGTGTTGGACGTGATGATCACTGATGCTGCTATCAAGAGCAAGAGCAAACAATCTATATCATCTTCGTGTAATCTAATTTTTTACCAGACGTCCTTCAATTTCTAGCGATTACAATATTAGAGATGGATGTTGAATGAGGAAAGAGTGGTTGATTAATAGAAAAAGTGCCAAATAGCAGTGAAGGATTGATACACCTTAACCTATGTAGGAGATCCTTAACAAAACTACCTGTAAAAGTCCAAATTTATATCTGTGATCAACAAAAGTGTGCAATATGTATGTTGTGAAAACTTGCAACCATTGAGGAGAGAGAGAGAGAGAGAGAGAGATTGAAGGTAGAATATGGCTTAGAAAGGACATACATTTCTTATCTCAGCCTGGGAATTCATATTTAGCCTCCAATGGCCATGTGGCAAGGTTAAAAAAAAAGAAAGGGCATTTCATTATTGGTGTGTGTGTGTGTGTGTGTGTGTGTGTGTGTGTGTGTGTAGCCAGGGAAAATGAACCAAATTACAGTATTATATGTAACATTTATATCATCTTGATTGTGTGGCATTGAAAGAAATATTAAAACAAGAAGATGAATTAGTTTATAATTAGAAATGTGATATATTGTATTGTACCTTTATTATCATCTTCAATGGAAATGTATAGAGAAAGAAAGAAAGGAGCAGGGAAGGAAGGAAGGAATTGAACAGCTTATATGCTACGATTGTCTCTCTTCCTCCCCTAAAATATGTGCAGCAGGAGAAAAGACAAGAGAAAAAGAGGGAGGCACCATTAGTACATAAGAGAGTGATACATAGTACTGCACCTTTCATCTGTGTACTGTACCGAGTTATTCTTTGCATTCTGAAACGGTTGTGGCTGTCATAAGGACTTTATTTTCAAAGGCCATATAAGTGATAAGTCAGAATTGTGGAGGGTTCGTATTTCACTGATGAAGCAAATGTCTTGTTAAATTGTCACTAAAAAACACAAAAAATGCCTCAGAAAACACTTATTAACCCTTTCAGTACTGGGATACATCTTTGACTTGAGTTTTGGGTGTGATTAGATGATTTTATTGACATCAGAAAGCGTCTAAGGAGGTCAGAAGATTAATGACCAAAGTCTGTACTATTTTAATCCCTACATGAGTTTTTGAAGCTGTATAAAATTGAATAATGAATAGAATGAATATGAAAATGAATCCCAGTACTGAAGGAGTTAATTTCCTCACTGTTATACTTTGAGAAGAGACACTGAAATATTTGAAAATACAACCCCAGGAAGGAATAGAAGAGATGTATTTTTTATGAGACTATGCCAAGTGCCTTCCTTGGCCTACTTGTATTATGTGTGTGTGTGTGTGTGTGTTCTCTTGTACTAATGTATTATGAGCATCTCTTCATATCTTTTAGGGATTCACCACCAGTAATCCCTTCACCGTTTCCTCCCATCACCATCTCACCCAGTGGTTCCTATTACTGACCATCCCATTAATGATCCATCCCTATGTTTGTGATCACTTCATCCAGTCATGTTCTCCCTACATCAACCTTTATTAAGTGTAACGCACAGTCCTTCACTCATGAGTTCTTTAAAAGCTTCAGCATCCCATTAATAATCCATCCCTATGTTTGTGATCACTTCATCCAGTCATGTTCTGGCCACTGCGCCTCTCGTTCCCCCATGGTAAAGCATGTCTCTGTTCTTTCACCTCACAGCCACAAGAAAGCTAGAGTTGCTTGCCCTTCCCACCACCTCCTTTGCTTCACAGACTCCTCATCACCATGCTTCTCTTTTGTTATCAGGCAAGTGTTGACTTTGTAGATTTTGTTATTAGTAGTGTAATATATATACAAAGATGATTTATTAGCTTCAGAGATGGCATTATTTCAAGTTTAATTGAACTGATGAAGAATATTTTCATTGTTGATGGTGTGTGTGTGTGTGTGTGTGTGTGTGTGTGTGTGTGTTCTCTGAGAACTCACACTAGATGTGTTTAGAAGTTGATGTACATACATGAAAATATATGGTTTTATTTATATGCAGAAATGTTCGTGACTTGTTTCACTTCCTGACGTTTTAATATTATACTTTAAAACTATCTATCCATACACTTGCTCTACTTTCCATAAACAGACACACACACACAGTACGTAGGAATGCGGGAGAGTTCAGTTCTCACAACTACATACAACATGTCATTTGTTCATCCTTTGCATTTCGCGTCTGGACTCGATAAAGAACAAGCAGTACAGTCACTGGCCAAGAGCCAGCAGAAGAGAAATACCAATGTTCAGTGTCGGTGTTAGCTAATGTTACTGGTGATGCACTGGATGGACGTGGCAGAGACGAGAGTAAATGACAGATGCAGTTATGCAGTAAGGAATGTTCTACAGCCCAGCAAATGCCCAGGGTTGTACAGAAATTTGAATATATAAAAAAAAGAAAAATAAGTAATTTGCCTGTTAAAACAATGGATGAATAAAAGGAGGAGGAGGAGGAAAGCAAGAATCAAGAGTGATATAGAAATACATTGTAGGTATGCAGTATATCACAATGCGTATCATACACTTGAGACGACGAGTGATTCCTTGGAATATGCATAGGGAACGGTGGTGCTTGCGTGAAAGGAAAGAAATAGGTCAATAGGATGTATGAATAAGAATGAATTAAGTCTATATAGCGATGCTGACAGTTTGGGTATAATTATATATTCAGTGAGTGAAGGCTTTTTTTTTTTTTTTTTTTAAGAGGTGACGTGAGAAGGAACACGATTAAGAAAAGAAATGAATGGGGAATATAGTGAGGTAGAAAAAATAGTAGTAAATGAAAATGAAATGAATGAACAGATGAGTAAAATTATGGAAATAAGTGCAACATAAGTTTGCAGAGAGAGAGAGAGAGAGGGTACATTTCTCACTTTTTTTTCCTGGAGAGAGCAGATGCTATATTGGTTAACCTGTTTTGATAAGGGATAAAGTTTTCTGTAGTCGGAGATAAGCGGATAAGACTGTCTTGTGCTGTGCTACAAAATAATGATAAAGGAATTACAGAGAGAGAGAGAGAGAGAGAGAGAGAGAGAGAACACTTACAAAAAGTCGGCATGACAGCATATATATAATTATATATTATAGGAAAAAGAAGCTGAAGGGAAGCTAACACGTAACGGCTTCTTTAGAGAGAGAGAGAGAGAGAGAGAGATAACACTTACAAAAAGTCGGCATAACAGGATATGTAGTTATATATTATAGGAAAAAAGCTGAAGGGAAGCTAACACGCGGCAGCTTCTTTAGAGAGAGAGAGAGAGAGAGAGAGAGAGAGAGAGAGAGAGAGAGGGGGGTTGGGGGGGATTGAAGGGAAACTGCAGCATAGGGAAAACTATTGCGTCACACATCAGCTGATCAGTAGACTCGCTCTCTACAGTAACGCCTCCCGCCCTCTTTTCGCCAGTGGTCTGCAGTGCGTTGTGGAGGTTGGGTGTACGCCGCTGGCTTGTCTCCTCACCGACTCCACGCCTCTCCCAGCTTGAGGTAAGCACATACCGCTGATATTACTTTTCCCACAATCCATTGGGCTTTTATAAACACGTGTCACGATGGGAAGGGCTCTGGGAAAGGAGTAGAGGCTTTGCACGATGATATTTTATGCACACTGTAGTTAGACGTGCGTGTTTTGTGGCCAGTGGTGGTGGTGGTGGGAAGTCAGTATGTGGTCTGTGTTGCATCGATGCAGTGTTCATCTCGTCCCCGTCCCGAGACAAACGTTCTACTGTAGGTGTGCGTGCGTGTGTCCATTCAGTATTGTGGAGGCGTTGTGTGTATGTGTATTATAAGAGGATGTGCGTGTGTGTTTCATGTGTGTGTGGGTATTGATCGAAAGAGCCGCGCGTTCACAGCAGCGGCAGGACCTGTGTGTGTGTGTGTGTGTGTCAGTCAGGCCATGAGCCAGGTGGGCGGCATGCCAAGACACACGCCCGCTATTTATACTTTATTTGACCCTCGTTGATGGAAGTAACGGAAGAGAGAGACAGACCGTGGGAAGGGTTGTGTCTGTCATTAGGTACTGTCACTGCAAGTAGTGCGCTGCGGTACGGTACGGTACGGGGAGGAGCCGAGGAGAAGAAAGGGGTGACATGACTGAGGTGTGTATAAGGATTGCCACGTGTATGTGTGTATGTCTGATGGCTTCGTGCAGCTTCCCTTATTTTCTTGTATTTGTGTAGAGTATGGAAGTGTATAGATTTTTAGTTAGTACAGCAATCTTTCCATTAATATGGTCGTTGTGACATATTGTTTGGAGAGAGAGAGAGAGAGAGAGAGAGAGAGAGAGAGAGAGAGAGAGAGAGAGCTGATATTGCCCATACTAGGTTAAGGAACAATTAAGATCCAAGTACAGAAATAAACTAGGTTAGACTAAAGAGCTGAAAATTCTCTCTCTCTCTCTCTCTCTCTCTCTCTCTCTCTCTCTCTCTCTCTCTCTCTCTCTCTCTCTCTCTCTCTCTC
>JAHFWG010000296.1:40283-62190 GCA_020233015.1 Callinectes sapidus | reverse complement strand
TCTCCCTCTCTCCTCTCTCCCTTTTACCCCTCACTAAATATGCCTCTTCATCTCTTTCTCTCTCTCTCTCTCTCTCTCTCTCTCTCTCTCTCTCTCTCTCTCTCTCTCTCGCTCTCGCTCTCGCTCCTCCTCTCTCTCGCTCCTCCTCTCTCCATCTCTCCTCTCTCTCTCTCTCTCTCTCTCTCTCTCTCTCTCTCTCTCTCTCTCTCTCTCTCTCTCTCTCTCTCTCTCTCTCTCTCTCTCTCTCTTTCTGTTGGTCTTGTTGTATCATGTTTTGTGAGGAAGGCTGTGTGTGTGTGCGTATGTGTGTGTGTGTGTGTGTGTACTGCACACACACACACACACACACACACACACGCACTTTGTTCTGCCTCAGTAACCCCTAAGCTTTCTAATAACAAAGTTTGGGCTCGTATCCCTTATCTCGTCTAGAAATTAATCCAGCATCAAGGTATATAAATTATTACACGTGCCATTGGTCACTAATAAATGGCAGGTACAGTGGAGGCGAGTGGCGAGGCAGTGGCGTGAGTGAAGAGAGGAGGGAGAGAGAGGTGCATCATGGGAGTGTTAACAATCAGCTGATAGCGGAGACCCATCGATTGAAGGCGTTTTGACGGATTTACGGTGCTAAGGTGAATGTCTCGACACTTCCCACAGTAAGAACAGTTATCGTGGTGCACTGAGGTGATGGATGGGCCTGGCCGGGGCTGGGGGTGGCCGGAAATGTGGAGGCTGGAGTGTGAATGGTCAGGGGTATTTTTTCCCTTCCTCGGCGGACATTTTTATTCTATTTACGATGCAATATGTTGAGTCCATACACCCGCCACCATGCTGACACCCGCTGCGCCGTGGCCGAGGCGTGGTGGGCGGGGTGAGTGTAGCCCAGAGTGGTGGTTTGGGGTGAATTACAAGGCAGAACAGTAGTGTGGAGGGCAGTGAGGGCTGGACACTCTGGCCCCACTACTGACTCGCCCCCTATCACGTACTCTGCTGTTTGTCCACCTCCTCCCCAGCTAGCCACAGTTGACCTATGCTGTGGTGTGTGTGTGCTGTGTCAGGTGTGAGGATCATTGATGTGTCTTACCTGTGTGGTTTTTTTTTTTTTTTTTTTATGTACACACAGCTCGCTCACTCTCTATTTCTTTATTAAGCTTACACTGGTTATTGGTCACTTTCATGTGCTGGTGTCAGTGTGGCACCATACTCCTCTTGTGTGTTTTTTGGTGATTACAACCCTATTTGTTTTTTTTATTTGACAATTGTTTATGATATGTCCACTTCCCCTCTCCACACAATCCCACCACCCGGGAAACTAACTTGGGACATGTTAGGAATCAGGGTTTTTTGGGTGGGGGACAAAATAAATGGGTGTGTTGTACTTAGTGTTGCAAATTTTTGTAGCCCAATCTATCCTAATGAGGGGGGAACAGCCTCCCGAACCCCCACACTAAGACATTGATCTAATACAAACATAACGTAACGAAATGCCTAAGAAATTACACCATTATGCTGTACTGGTGAAGTGAAGAGATCCTTATGGCGATGGAGATGTGTGCAGCTTTGTGGTGGTGTTAACAAACATAGGGAACCTCGGGCAGTCTGGCAGAAGTTTGAGATATTCAAGTCCAGCAAGTTGTACACCAGTCAGTAAATCTTTACAATACGTCCACACACCCTCTCCCCCCAATCAAGCCACGTCGGGAATCAGGGGTTTTGGGTGCTGGGATACAAAATTAGCAAAATCTAGGATAATTTCACATAATATTACAATTTTTTTTAACCTAACCTCTCAGACCTTCTTCCCCCCCCCCCCCCGCCCACACTAGACACTAACTTAACCTAAGGAAATGCTTAGAAATTGCACCATTATTTCTTACTGATGAGGTGAAGAACATCAGGGCGATGGAGGTTGGTAAAGGTTTGTGGCTTTGGTAGTGAAAACTTGGAGTCTTTGCCTGCCATGCTAATAAATGACAGTGAACCAACACCAGAAAGGCTGACGTATCTGTAGAAACAAAAGAAAATGGTGACTGAAATACCGTGGAAAGCAGACATTGGTTGCTCTGTGACTGGCGTCACGAATGTATTTGCTATGGTGGAACAGTTCTATAGATGCCATGACATCCTGATATCCTGCTACCCACAAATCCCAGTTATAATACAAAAGATTCATTTTGGTGTTTGCTCTTGCCTGGTGCACAGCTTGCTGGACTTAGAAAAGCTTGAATTTTTGCCACACTCTCAACCGCCATTATAGACGTACTGTACACTTGCTGGGAAATTTGTGTTGTTTACGGCAAGGTCACTGACCCTTCTGCATGATATGGGAGTACTGTGCTTGTATCCATTGCAGATGTATTGTAAAGATTAATCCACCAGTCAGCAGCAAACAATTAATTTATCACCTATTGTTCATAACTTTGTGTATTTATGGGTAGCAGGATTTCAGGATGTCATGGCATTTGTAGAGCAGTCCTGCCAATCACACACTGTCATTACTGAAATGGGACCCTTATTTTATTAGGATTATAATTACATTAGGTTACTGGTGTTATACCCATACACATTGTTATTGAAAGTATACAGAGAAAATAGCTTGTAGACGGCAGCAACATTAAAGCTGAAAATGAAAGGTTTGCTTGCTGAGGAGCCACACCATTGTTAAGTCGGCATGTGCTGCAGGGCCAGCCAGCTCTTGAATTCATTGTCTATTACAGTGTTGTGTGGCACATTATTATTAGCATTCTCATAACGCTTACCTACTAAACTTGTGAAGTGGGTAGAAGATTACGTTGGTTTCCTGTCCTGCAGTGTTAGGTTAGGTGAGAATCCTACATGATTAATGTTAGGGCCTCAAAGATCTGATTATAGATTTAGCACCACTAATCCCTTTTTTTGTGTGTTTTGCTGTTGTTTTTGGTGATGGTATAGTGAATATTGATACAATCATGATCCTCTCTTAGGTTCTTGAATGTGAAGAAATAATTTCCAACTTAGATGTTGAAAATGCATGAACTGAGAACTGGTGTGCATACATTGAAACAGCCTTAGATAATACTTCTGCTGCTTCCTGAAGTTTGAGTACAGATGATTTGTGATGAATCATACAAGCTTGCTGTGTGGGGAGAGGAAATGTGGTGGTACTTACTGTGGTGGAGGAGGAAGCACAGCTGGAAGAGGAAAGGCTGCTGTGGGCAGGATTTTGTAACAAGAGAACTGTGAAAAGAACAAAATGTAAAATTAGTTCTGACTGTCACTTTCTTAGCCAAGTCAGAGTATATTGTGCTTTGTCTTGTGTTAGACCTTATAGCTCGTGATATAATGTGTGAACAGTTTTAAAATACGTGCATAAAAGAAAAATTGGTGATAAGAAACTATTCATATTTGTTGTTTTGCTTACTGTAATGTAATGCTTACCTACCCCATGATGCCACTCATAGTGGTCGTGTCTCACACAAGTGTCCATGTAGGCTCCCCTCCCACACTAAGTAACTCCCACCAAGAAGCATCAACTTGCCCCGGCCATGAGTTCTGTGGCACCCCATTGGCTTCCTCCATGCTGGGTTATCCCTTTCAAAGACAAATTGATTAAATTGTACATTAATTATAATTATGTGTAGCTGTAAAGGCTATGGCCAGGACTGCAATGCATACCGGTAGTTCACTGAAGATTTTATACATGACTGGCAAGTCAGCATTTGTTGCCTCAGTCACTGATATGGATCACTGAATCATATGTTAACACCAGCAGTGTATTTGTGTCAAAATTCAGACTCTAACGAAGGAAATGTATAGTCTGTGAATGCAGTTATTGTTAGGATGTTGTGTTGTGGTGCAGCATCCAAAGGTAACAGTGACACGTATAGGATGAAATCTCAAGATATAGTGGAAAAATATGGGATGGTTGATATGTGTAGCTGTATTAGAAGCAATTTTTTCCCCATGTATTGTCATCATTTTATAATACTGTTTCCTTATTTGTGGAGGTTATGTTGTGTCACTTGGTAGCAGCTCGCCACACTGCATGGCCACTTGCCACTCACCTCTCATTTTCCTTGCTGTACAGTCACTTTCTCAGGACTTCCCCAGTTTTCTCTGACCTATCCACTGACTTTATATCTTCTACTTGAAAATGTATACTGGATTTCATTCAGTTTTTCCTTATTCTTTATCATCTTATTGCCAAACCAACACAATCTGCCTATCAGTGGCATTATCAGTAGTGTTCACATTGCACATCCACTTCACTTTCCTCCTTTAGGACGCTATGGCCTCTTGACATAATTATCTGACTGACTCTATACTTTATCATGTAAAGCACTATACTTCTCACACCTGAAAGATAAAGCTTGCATTATGCCTTCCCTTGTGCATCAAACCTAACATGTTCATCATGAATTTTGTTACATTGTGTATTGAAGCCGGTGCCTTGGTCTTGATGTTTCCTTTATCCTGTGGTAGATAACTATGTTCTTTACTTTAGGTACAGATTTTCCTTTATTGGCACCTCATCACCTTTACCTCACTGACCTCAGCAGTGTATTCATTGTTGTGTTCCGCTTGGCTTCTTCACTTTTGTGTGCTTTTTCAAATTCTGTCTGATCGGTCTTCATTTCTAATTAACATTCATGTAGAGTTGACTTTCCCTACAAATTTCTTGCTGTTTGACAAAGCAGGGCTGTGTTAATCATATAGTATTTATTCTGAAAGAATTATGTCAAAACTTTCTTCACAAGGAGCTGTTACGCATCTCACAGTCAACCAATCATTTCAGGTAAACCTCAGGAGGGGGATGGCAGAATCCAGTGGCCTGGGTGATCCCCTGGACACTTCTGAGCCACACACACCTGCTGGGGAAGCTGTCTCCCCTCCAGTACACACCCTGAGTGACGCAACACGCCTTGTTGGTGACTCAATTCACATCAACAAATCCATGTCCCTTGTGGAGGAAGAAGGCACTGCCCACCCAGCGGCTTCACTCCCACCCTCCAGGCACGGCTCTGTAAACGCTCCTGAAGGGCAGAGTTCATCTAGAAATGTTACAGGAGGCCAGTTGTCAGGGGACCCACAGCCTGACCCACCACCAAGCAAAGAGCAATTGTCCAGACCTTCTGCCTCAGAGCACACCACTGCATCTGGGGAAAACCCAAGCGAGTCAGCAGGTGCTCCCTCCCCGTCAGGCCCTGCACCACCGCCGGGCCTCTCACAAGGACACACCTCTGCCTCCAGACACGTCTCCTTCCAGGCCAGACACACCTCGGCTGCCACTGGCACCAGCAGTCCATCACCTCGGTCCACACCCTCACCTGAGGCCACCCCTCCACCACAGCCACCACCGGAGCAGCCGCAGCCGCCCCAGGGTGAACCACCCAACACGGCAAACAACAACGCCCAGAACCGCAACAACGGACAGAACAGACCCAACAACAACAACAACAACAACAACAATGGAGGCCTGGCCAACATGAGGGAGCGGCTCTTCCAGGCGCTGTTCTTCAGACTGGCGGTGGCTTACGCCCGAGCCTTCCCTCAGCCCATGAGGAGGCTCATTGAGTTCACTGTTCTACTTAAGGCAAGGCAATAATAGGAATGCTTTTTAATGATATGTATCTTCCTATGTAATTATATCAGAGTCATGAAGGACTATTGCTTTGGAGAGATAATGTTCCAGTAATCAATACTAATGACCTGTGCCGCTGACATGAGCCGGCACATCTCATCGTCTCTGGTCATCGCCACAGAGGCCTGCTTGATGTTTTCCATGGCATATTTCCACTTAGTTGTGTGACTTACAATGAAGCAATGAAGCCTGGACACTTAGAATGACTACTCAACCTCTTTCTGATTCCCATTACAATTTTAATTAGCATTTACCATAATTAATACATCATTCAGTCCTTGTTGCCTGGCAGCACATTGTCAGTGTGCTGAACACTGAGTCCCTGGCTGTGTAGGTGCTTTCTTAGGATCCCCTCCCATGTCTGCTGTCATCTGTGGTCTTCTTTATTCTATCTTGTTTTGAAATGTTGAATGTGCATTAACTAGTCTTCTCTTTCTCTCTTAACAGCCAAACACTCAATGTGTCTGTAATCTATTGACGATACATAATGTTGCAGCAAACCTCAGGAATCACTTGTATGGATTCTTTGTAGTGCCTGTCACCAGCCACAAGTGAAGTGTGAGGAACTGTGCTCTTGAGGAACTTGCATTGCTTTAGTGTGAAGTTTGGTGTCACTTTCAGGCCTTAACCTCCCTTTTCCTGCTTGTGTACATTCACCTGGCCTTCACCCGTGCCCCCATCACCTGCCTGGACCACGTTCGTGACGACTGGCCCAAGGAAGGCATCCTGCGTGTCGAGGTCATCAGGAACCCTAGTAAGCAGTGTGCCGCCTTCCTTGCCTGCATCATTCATCTGGGATAAGGGAATCCTGCCAAGGGTGTCACAATACCAGAATGTCTTGATTATAGTTTGATATTTTATTTTTGCTTTTGCTTTTATGTAGCCTCTCAATTTTTTCTTTGTTTTCTTTACTTATATATTAGTTTCCTCTGTTTTATATTAGCTGTAATGTATATAATATTACTAACATTTTGTCTCTTAGTCTATCATTGTTTCATTATTTTGAATGTGGACTTCAGGTGTTAGTGAGTGAGGGCTGGTTTGTGCACTCAATTAATCAGTGTCTTGTACTCAATTCACACTGAACTTTTCTTTGGTCATCTCTTGGTGGGGGGAACTTCCTGAAAATGTCTTATAATATATAAATGACAAATAATACTAAAAGAATCATCTGTATATGTTGCATCTCTTGTAAAGTGTCATTATACATACATTTTCATTTTCTTTTATGACTTGGAGCTAATATTGGGTACATTGTGTTGGTACAGGTGAAGATTACACAGTGGAGCAAAGCTATGAGAAAGAAGAACGAGTACAACAGAGACAGTTGGAGTTCCTGGGCGCCCTCAGTTCGGATATTGACATGTAAGTACACCTAATACCTTGTAAAAGACTGCCATTATAGCTCCACACTTAACTATGGACATCTCTTAAACACTCACACAGCTCTTCACCAATTTGCAGGGCTCTGAGATAATGATATAGTCAGTTGGAGTACAGACAGACAGACTGCATATATAACAGCTACAGGCTTAGGTGATAATTCAGTAGTTTGTTGTTTGCCAGGCTCTTTGGAGGACGGGAGAGTCTGGTGATGGATGGAGTGGGTGGAGTGGCTGACGCCCATGCTGAGGGGGCAGCGGCGGCCATGGCAGCTGAGGAAGGGGAGCAGAAGGTAAACTTGACCTGTGTGCTTCTCTTCATATTTATTCCACTGCCTCCTTGCTTTTTTTTATATTTATTTAAACAATGTGGGCTTTTAATGGGAATTTATGGGCTAATGGAGACCTCCTATCTGAAAGCCCACCCATTTGGGAACCGTTACCCCGAGTGGATGCCCAATCTCCACTCAGACCGTGGCCAGGATTTGAACCCATGCACTCGGGGATGCCAAGACCCCCAGAGCACAAGCAGTTCCACTGATTTAGCTGACCAGCCCAGCCCATCTTGCACCTCATCAGTGACCTCTTCATATTTATTCCACTGCCTCCTTGCCATTAGTACTGAATTACTTGACAACCCTGTCTTACTCCTCATCAATGACATACAAGTTAGCATTTTTTGAATGGATTTTACTTCTACTTTTTATTAAAGCTTCAGAAAATCTCATACTTACCAATGATCACTTAAGAATTTCCTGTAGATTTTCTTGTTACTTTATGTGGACCAAAACCTAATTTATACTCATTATGCTTTATCTAGTCTACTTTTTTTGGTAAATGAGAATCTGATCTGATCCAAGTGGTTGTTAGGGTGTCTGGAAATAAATGTACATGGCAACTCTTAGAATTCATCGATGGCATTACTCATACAACAAATGTGGTGTTTATATTAGCATTCTTTTATTGACTTTTTAAATAGGTATTGATGTTTGTTTTCATTGAAGAGGGAGAGGCTGGTTCTTAGGGTCAATAATCGGGATATAACCAGGAATCACAGGTTCAAGCTGAAGAAATTTTGGTTTAGGAGAGAAATAGGGAGGAACTGGTTTTCAAATAGGGTAGTTGATGAGTGGAACAGACTCAATAATCATATTTTTAGTGCTGAGAAATTAGGGAGTTTTAAAAGAAGATTGGACAAGTTTATGGATAAGGATGATAGTGGAATTAGGCAGAGGTGTTCACACAGGAACTGCCACGAATAGTTCTAACGGCCTCTTGCAGCTTCCCCCTTATTCTTATGTTCTTATAATAGTGTGTAAGTTTAATATTTCACCCTAATGTTGTGTGAATGGTGGACTAAAGAAACTGTTATTTGGCATACACAGGAAGAAGATTATGAGAAAAATGCATCAGAAACAGATGACCAGCAAGAGGCTCAGTTGGAGTCAGAAGAGGAGGAGGTGGAGGAGGAGGAGGAGGGGGATGGCCACCGTAAGTAGACGTGTGTGTCATGGCTCAGTGCGAGATTAGAATTTGCCTGATAAGGAACCCCAAACAGCCACACACCATGCAACACTGCAGAACAACAACAAACATACATTCCAATGACCATGTCAGAGTAATGTGCAGCGATTACTGTTGCTTCCACTATTATTAGGGAAACTGACAAACCATATTGTTGAAGTCCTTGGCTCAATAGAAGAAGGTGAAGGGAGAGTGTGGTGAGGGAGCTGAGAACCCCCACTCTCTCAATGAACGGACTTTCTTGGACAGACATAAGTTGTAGCAAGTGCTTTAATTCATACCACCACAAAGAGTGTCAATCACTGTTGGCTGAAACAAAATTCACTTCCCTGTGACTGAGATTGGTAAGCAACACACAACACATTTGGCATCCTGTCTTTCTTCTCAGCTCAGTAACTTCTTACTGTTCCGATGCTGAAAATTTCACACAGATCCACCAAAAATAAGTGTGTAGGTGGTGGGCTGGAAAGTGTGTGCAAGACTGATATTAGAATACTGCCTCCTTCATTTGAATAATGACTTGTGCATGAAAGGACTGTGTATTTAATGGTATATTATGCAGGTATTGGTTCATATTGTAATGCTGAGTCTTTCTTCAGATGATGCTGAGGTAGAAGATCCAGTTGTCACTTCAGAAAACAGCACAAATAGTAAGAGTGAAGATGGTAAGTTTTCTTTGTGTGTGTGTGTGTGTGTGTGTGAGAGAGCAAGTTATTGTTGGGTTATCATATGTTTTGACTGTCCTTTGTTGTGAGTGCTTGCTTAGCACCTATATAGACAGTATTCAATTTCAAGATGGCTTCTCCATGTTACATCAAATGTGCAGGGCAGGGGTTGGGTTATAGGGAGAGTAAGAGGTGGGTCAACTTGCCACTAATCACTTTGCCTTACTTCTCATTCCTACACAGTGTCCCACCACACCAACATTGCAGTGCTTGTCAGTGTTTCCAACCCCCTGTTGTCACTTCATAATGTTCTTCAGTGTCGAATGTGTGTGTGTTTGACTTTCTCTTTGCCTATTTTCAAACAAACTTTCCTGGGATTATCAAGTTTATCTATTCCCCTTTTTTTCTTTTTTTCTTTTTTCATATTCTGTTTCTTAAAATAGGTGTTGCAGTTATGTTGTGGCATTTTGTACTTTAATGTGTTGCATTTGATGGTTACAATGATAAATATCCTTTTTCACGATACACTTTTCCTTCTCCACAGTACAAGAACAGTTTAACGTCCCTGAGGTCAAGACTGAAGAAGAAATGCTGGATCTAGTAGACAATAATAACAACAATAATAATAACAATAATGAAGACACCTACAATGCCAGCCTGAGTGAGGAGACCAGTCCACCTCTCCCTGAAGACTCTCCTCTACCCAAGAAGGAGCCGCTGGAAATGTTAGCTAAAGCAGGTAGGATATTAAAGAAAGTGTGCTACTTCTCTCTCTCTCTCTCTCTCTCTCTCTCTCTCTCTCTGTGTATGTTAGAGTGTGAATGTTGACATGGATGGATCCCAAGTTAATTAATGCTTGTAGTGGATACGTGTCTCACTTTTTACAACACAGAGAGGGAGAGAGTATTGTTTTTATATCGGATATTAGATAAGTTACTGTTTCTGAGCCTACATATGTTGTATGTCAGCAAACCATCTATTTTTCTGCCTCTGGTGTGAAATGGTTGATGAAATACAGTGCCAGAACTGGAAAGTCTCCCCATCACAAATCTAACCGTTGGTCAACTGTGTTACAAGTTGCTAAGAAGGAAATAATAATATGATTTAAATTTTACAAGTTTATTTGCACTTTTCATTCTTTACTAATTGCAGATTGACAACAATATAGTCCTATACTGATGACAGAGTTTCATAGCTAAAAATCATCTTAACAGTGGTACACTTTTCAAACCATTGCACTCAAAATTTTCCCCGGGATTTATTGTACATATGCATTAGTGTTGTGGTGGTGAAGGATGCTGCTAACCCCCCCCTCCCTGCAGTGTGGCCTGAGGATGAGTACATAGTGGAGTACTCCCTGGAGTATGGGTTCCTGCGCCTCTCCCCCGCCACACGCCAGAAGCTCAACATTCCTGTCAAGATCGTCACACTTGATCCCCTGAAGGACGCCTGCTTTGGGGACTCCCTCTCTCGCTTCATCCTGGACGAGTTCCTGGGCTACGATGACATCCTCATGGGATCCATCAAGAGTCTCGCTGAAAAGGAGGAAAACAAAGGTTATCTTCGGTAAGACACTGCCGCAGAGAGAGAGTTAATTGCTCATGTATCATATCTTGTTCTAAATAACAAAAAATGTCAGTGTGTGTGTGTGTGTGTGTGGTGTTCTTTGTAATGATATTTTATTTTATTTATACACAACACACAAAGTCAACACTTAGGTTAATTACAAAAACATCCCTGACTTTGACCATTGGACTCCGTGGTAATCTCCCCCTCCCCCCCCTCTCCCCCTCCCCCAGGAATGTGGTGACCGGTGAACACTACCGCTTCGTCAGCATGTGGATGGGCGGCAGCAACTACCTGGCAGCGGCGTTTGTGATGATTGTGTTCACCCTGAGTGTGTCGATGCTGCTGCGCTACTCACACCACCAGATCTTCCTCTTCATTGTGGATCTCCTGCAGATGCTGGAGCTGAATGTGGCTATCACCTTCCCTGCCGCCCCCATGCTTACTGTCATTCTGGCTCTCGTGGGTGAGTTGTGTTTGCTGTGCCAGTGTCTCGTGCAGTGAGGCCACAGGAGGATGGGAGGCATGCAGGTAGTAAGATCAGAAGAATAGTTAGCATGAAAATAGCAGTAAGAGATAGCAAGAAAGTTAGAATGAGGCTGAAGAAGACAGTCAGTTAGAGGGAACTTTTAGGGTTGATACCAGAAGAGCAGTCTGGCCTGGGGACTGCTGTTGTCTCCAGATGTCAGACGGGGACCATGAGGTTGGTGCAGGAGTCCCCTCAGCAAAATTTAGTCTTAAATGAAAGGTGTGTGTGTGTGTAGTTTTTTATGAAAGGTCTTTAGAGGACAGGCTATGACTGATCCCTTGTGTTGTATTGTGTCAGTAAGGTCTTAGCAAGATTAATGACAAGTTAACAACATCCTCTGAGTCTGTGGGAGCTCTGGGAGTAATTATTGATTCTGCAGATATTTACTTGTGCCACAGTGAGGGGAAACTCTCATGCATGGGGAATAGTGTCACTGTATAGTTAGCAGCCGTGTGGTGAGAAGAATGACAAATGTAGTGGAACCGAGTGCTGAAGGTTACTCAATTTTTTTTATCATAATCCTGCTTGTATATAACTTACTTTTTCATTTCAATTGCTTTAGAATATGTAACTCTGGTGCATCCTACTCTACAATAGTTCAGCTTCCTTTAAGTTGTGTTTCTAACTGCTGCTCTTTCCCTTAGGCATGGAAGCCATCATGTCCGAGTTCTTCAATGACACCTCCACGGCCTTTTACATCATTGTGCTGGTGTGGGTGTGTGACCAGTACGAGGCCATCTGCTGCCACACCGCCATCACACGCAGACACTGGCTACGCTTCTTCTACCTTTACCACTTTGCATTCTACGCTTACCATTACCGCTTCAATGGACAGGTATTGTTGACATTTCATTCAGGATGTTTTTACTGTGATATACCCATTGGTGAATCACACTAACATCTCTTTATTCAAGCCAATCATGTGAGATAATTTTGTACTGGTTTTAATTGGATTTAACAAGTCTTAGTTTGTGGATTATGTATGATTGCATTTATGTACTCAGCACTAACAAAGTTTTATTCCACAGTATTCTTGGCTTGCCCTCATGACTTCCTGGCTCTTCATTCTGGTAAGTGCTGTTCCCCCTGTAAGTGAGTGAGTGTTCTTTGTAGACAGGGATGGAGGCACACTTTCAACAGGGAATGGAAGTTATCTGTGGTGTTTCTCAGGCTTCTGTCCTATCACCCACTCTCTTTCCATTATTCATTCATGGTCTTCTAAATCAAACTTCTTGCCCTATCCATTCCTACGCTGCTGATACCATCCTACACTTTCCGCTTCTTTCCAGAGATGACCAACCCTTTATGAGGTTAAACTCCACGGAACATCTGACTTTTGGTCTCTCCAAGATTTCTAATTGGGGCAAACTTAGTAGTGTTCAGTGCCACAAAAACTTTATTTCTCCATCCATCAACCCAACACAATCTTCTAGATAACTATCTCCTCTTCTTCAATGACACTCAACTTCCTCCTCTTCTACAATGAATATTCTTAGGCTATCCTTTACTTATAATCTTAACTGGAAATTTCACATCTCATCTCTTGCTAAAACAGTTTCTATTAAGTTAGGCATTCTGAGGCATTTCTGCCAGTTTTTCTCACTCCCCAACTGCTAATTCTGTACAAGGGCCTTGTCCATCCATGTATGGTGTACTCTGCATGTATGGAGGGTTTTCCACTCACACAACCCTATCAGATATGGTGGAATTAAAAGTGTTTAATCTTATCAACTCCTCTCCTCTGACTGACTGACTGTCCTCTCTCTCTCTCCGCTGCAATATTGCATCTCTAATTTGGCAGTCCCCTTAAAGGTCCAAAGAATTAACCAAAAGTCAGGGACAAATTTGTCTTGAAACCTCCCTCTTAAATAAAGTCTTAATAGGAAGTTTACCAGAGAAAGGAATGAATGATTTAGAATATTGATCAACTCTGGCATTAGAGTTTGACAGAATGGGTGAGAGGAAGAAGAAAGTCTTGCAGTGAGGCCTCAGGAGGAGGGGAGGCATGCAGTTAGCATGAAAATAGCTATGAAAGATGGCAAGAGATGCAACATTGCAGTGGAGAGAGAGAGAGGACAGTCAGTCAGTCAGAGGAGAGGAGTTGATAAGATTAAACACTTTTAATTCCACCACATCTGATAGGGTTGTGTGAGTGGAAAACCCTCCATACATGCAGAGTGCACCATACATGGATGGACAAGGCCCTTGTACAGAATTAGCAGTTGGGGAGTGAGAGAGACTGGCAGAAATGCCTCAGAATGCTCAGAAGCTGTTTTAACAAGAGATGAGATGTGAAATTTCCGGTTTAGATTATAAGTAAAGACCGAGAATATTCATTGTAGAAGAGGGGGAAAGTTGTGTGTCACTGAAGAATGGAGGATAGTTGTCTGGAAAACTGTGTTGAGTTAATAGATGTAAAAACTGAGTTTTTGAGGCATTGAACACTACCAAGTTTTCTCTGTTCCAATTAGAAACCTTAGAGAGATCAGAAGTCAAGCATTCTGTGGCATCTCTGTGTGAATTGTTGACTTCCTGAAGTGTTGGTCGTCTCTGGAAAGACGTGCAAAAATGTAGGACGGTATCATCAGTGTAGGAATGGCTGGGACAAGAAGTGTGACATAGAAGTTCATTTATTAATAATGGAAAGAGTGGGTAGATAGGACAGAGCCCTGAGGAATACCACTTCATAGATTTAGAACAGTCTCTCTCTCTCTCTCTCTCCTACTGATGACCTTGAGACCATGGTGAGGAGGACTGTTGTGTGGCAGCAGTGGCAGTGGTGGGAGTGTGTACCACCACTACTGTTGACCCTCAGTGGTGCTTCCTCTACTCTGTCCAGCATTGTTGTTGTTATGTGCTCTAGCAAAGATTTATCACTATTGGCCAGATCACACACAGCCTTGAAGACAAATGGCTATACAAATAAACAACTTACTGAATAAGTCAGGGTGTGTCACTATAGTGTATGGGGTCAGGTTAACTGGGATGACAGCAACACCACTCCTATTCAGAAACAATGGCCTGTCAGCAAACCTGAAAGAGTGTTGTTAAGTTTATTGGTGAGTGATTCTGAATAGGAGTGGTGTTGCTGCCATCCTGGTTAACCTGGCACTGGGGCCCCATATACTATAGTGGCACACCCTAACTTAATCAGCTATTTGTTTATTTGTAAAGCCATTTTTCTTCAAGGCTGTGTGTGATCTGGCCAATAGTGTCCCATGATAAATCTTTGCTAGAGCACATAATAGCAACGCTGGACAGAGTAGAGGAAGCAACTGTGAGGGTCAACAGTAGTGGTGGTACACACTCCCACCACTGCCACTGCCACTGCCACTGCTGCCACACAACAGTCCTCCCCACAGTCTCAAGGTCAACTGACTAACAATGGTAATTTTGCCATAATATTGGACCAACTCAGCCTGATCAATCCAATACTGTGTCAGCACTGTAGGTCCCATTCAAGCCCTCTTACCACCACTGTCTGGTACCTCCTGTGACATAGAGTGTGACAGGTATAACCTCAATAGTATTACATTTTGCTGAACTACTATCTAGGCTGACTGCCTTACAAAGTACATACTTGTAGTACACACTAGTGTGGTTGGTGCACCACACTCTTATAGCTATATCTTATCACTTTGGTTTTATAGATGTACTTCTTATAGCTATTTCTTGACAGTAAATATAAGTCAAAGCAGACCTTCCTAAAGCCAGTGCACTATACTGTATTGCACAGCACTAATTCCCTTATAATGTTCTTAGTTGAAGCACTTAATGAATTTTCCACATCCGCAGCACTCCATGCTGTACTTCTTCCACCACTACGAGCTGCCGGCCATCCTGCAGCAGGCACAGATCCAGCAGTTGGGACGAGTGCACACCGTCAACATTGTCCTTCGTAACGTTCCAAACAACAACAACAACAACAACAACCAGAACACACCCAATAACCCGGCCAATGGTGGGGGCGGTGGTGACAATGCTGGCGAGGACAGAGGCGGGGCAAACCCCAGGGCTGCAGGAGCCCGGCCCAGAGGAGCAGCGGGGCGGCCCAACGTGCTGCCGGTGGTCAACTTGGTGTTCGGCAACATGGCAGCCGGCATGGCCAACAACAGGAATGGAAACACTTCCCTGAGCTCTGTTTTCAGAAATGTAAGGAATATTGTCCAGAGTCTCCATCACAACAATACATCATCCACAACAGCAACCAATGTCACAACCACCACCACCACCACCACTACCTCTCAGAGTAACACCACCACCACCACCACCACCACGATGACACCCTCCAGCTCTCCCACCTCTCATGGGAGCACTGCATCTGATCAAGTGCCGTCAGTCTCCAGAGTTTTGCCGGCCGCTGCCTCAGCAGCAGAGGAGTCAGCACCGACACGCCCCGACTCGGTGCAGTCAACATCATCTTCAGCACCTTCAGATTGTGGTGTTGCTGCAAGTTCACATAATGTTGCCAACACCAGTGTACTTTCTACCTCAAATAAGGAAAGTAATAGGCTTTTGTCGCCTAAGTTTTCATCTCAGCCAACCTCAGATATTTCTTCTGAACGTTGTAGTAGTAGCCATTATGGTTCTTCCAGTTCATCCTTGCATAATCAAAGGCCTTCAGAGAGCTGTGTCTCTCCTCCCCAGGCCAGTAGTCAAGGTTCACCAGATTACATGGCAGTACCTGTGGGGATGCCCAAACACGTGTTAAACTCTGAACGTCATGACCGAGTACAACACTCTAAATCATCAGAGTCCAGTGATAAGTCTCTAAATAATCAGTATAGTGAGACTCAAAGTAGTGATACATCAAGGAGAGTGCCTCACAACACCACCTGGTCTGGCGTTGAGGACTCCACCAGTTATGACGTACTTCGACCACCAGAACAGGCGGCAAGACAAGCCTTGGCCCGCCACCTTGTAGATGATAATAGCAGTAGTGATTAGGGAAGACTTAATCCAGCCTTTTTACAGAACATTATTTTGTTAATGAGGGAAATAATATATTTCTTTCCATGTTTTTAACATATGAAATATTTTTTATTGCTTATATTTATTGGAAATCTGTTGGTGTTGGATACTTCTCTTGCGTTTCAACCGTAGTGTTAGACAACGTGCACATCAATTAGAGGAATTCCGAACTGGCAGTTATGATTTGTTTCCTCTCAAGCTGAGAATCTTTGCTCACAATGTGCCATTGTTACAAGGCTGCCTTTAATGATATTTGTGATAGATGAGAGTTGGTTGAACATCACATCACAAAGACTTGAGTCAAGGGGAGAGTTTGACCAAAAGGAAATAATGGCTGCTTCAGACCAGGATGCCAATTAGTAGAATGCTCATTTCTGCATTTTTGAAGGCAAAGCTGAGGTGGCTAATTGTACTAAGAAAAGTGTCTGTCCTTTCACTTTAGACTGTTCTGAAAGTTACTTTAGTTACTTTAACAAACAAGCTTATATTTGTGGTGTGTGGGCAATCTCAATGTTGTTCAATGCAGTTTATTGTGCAATGTTCATCACTATGTAGGTAAAGAAATATCATTAAGAGGGTGTAATAACTTCCCTGATTGTAGTGGCAAGCAATACTGACATACTACCTAATTAATTGTCTGTGGCAAGTCCATCGCTGTAATGAGGGAACTCTTTGTGCCCATTTGTACTAACGGAATGAACCTTTATTTACAAAACAGTGGAAAAAGTTTCCATCAACTAAAAAAGAAGATTAAAGCTCATTTTTATTTAACACAACATACATGTGTATTGAGGAAATTGTGAATGTGAAAATGACGAAATATTTTGTTAGGAATCTTGCATGAATAATGAAAATTGAGAAAAACATTAATATTTTTTTATGGGATAATTAATGCAAGGAAAAATGTGGAAAATTGCTAACATTCCCCACAAGATGTGTGAATGCCAAGTGATAGTTTTGATTGACCATGTTCAAACTCTCCCCAAAGTGATATAAATACAAATTTAACATTAAGAATCCTTTTCTTAATTGGATAACACTTGGTGATATCAAGGGGTAATTTTCTATAATTTATGATGCTTTTGTTAATTTAGAGAGAAAATTTATATGCAATTCTGTTGATAGATTTTGGCAGATATGCAATAAAATGATAAAAGTCACTGAGTATTCCTTTAGTCTTCGTGTATTTCATCAGGAAACCCACCGACTTAAAACTAACTTTGATCAGAATGCATGTCTTATGTAATGCCAAGTCATTGCTTTACCACACACCACTGAGAAATATGAATGTTATTAGAAGAGGGAAGATGCATTCACAGATATGAACACACACACAAAATTATGTATGGTCTCTATTTGAAAGCATTTCCAGCAGTCACCACCCAGCCACAGTACATGACACCAGCCCACAAGTGCTCCTACACAAGACACAGTGGGCCCTATTCAGAAACACTTTGCTCCCTCACCACAACTATTTCCCAAGACCACAGAGATGATTAGCAAATTTTAAAAGTGTTTTTCCAGTTAATAATGTGGAAATCTTGTCACTCTGTCTAGGACCGTAAAAACACTTTTAAAAAACTCATCATTTGAAAAAAGCCTTGAGGAATAGTGGAAGTGAGGCATAGAAGTGTTTGAGAATACCAGCCACTTGTGTCTTGCAGTACAATGGAACACTTGCTGCAGTGAGGTGAATCAATCATAATGACAGAAATCTCTATCCTGGTTATGACAGGATGGCCATGTGGAGAGAGAGAGAGAGAGAGGGGGGGGGGCAATGGAAACCTGACAATCACTTACCTGTAAGATGGGAGATTCTATGGCAAGGAGTAAGGACAGGCAGCGCAGCGATAACACCACCTCTGCTGCTGCTGCTGCTGTTGTTGTTGTTGTTGTTGTTGTTGTTGATGCAGTTGCTCATGGTCTGCTGGTAGAAATAATAATGGATAGTGAGATAGGGAGTTGATTCACAATAGACTATGATGCAACTGATCAAGATGCAATGACGAGTAAAGATGGAGAGATAATGAAATCGTTCCCCCTTTTTTCATTAGTGTTTGTTCCTCTTGATCTAATGTTTGCTGTATTGCTTTGTCAATAAGGCAAGACTATCATTCACTCACTCACCCTTCATTGCCGTCATAAAGGCTAACGTGCATTCACCCCAGCATCACCAACTGAATTATAAAGGTAGGTGTAACTCGTGAGGCAGAAAAAATGGAACACACACACACACAGACACACGGTTCTTCGCACCTTATTCCACCTCTTTGAACAATCTTTAGGTTGTGAATTTCAAAGATATTTTGGGACCCGTGTCATTAGAACCTAGATGGTTCAACTTCATATCCCAAAATTTAATCCCAGTGCAGAACGTTTCAATCCTTTATCTCGATCGTGCCTAACACCCTTTAAGGATTTCAAAGGATTCTCACGATTAGATAAGATTTTACACTAATACCGAGAGTGGAAGAAAAAAATAATAACCTGACTTATAATTACTGAGACCTCTGAAAACAGTTCTAAGGAGTTATGAAACGCAGTGTAATCGGACGTATTCATGAACGCCCTCCCTTCTCACCGCGACGATTTCCCAAGGCCACGGAGACGACTACCCAGGTTTTGGAGACAGCTCCTCATCTTTAATAAAATAGAAATCCTGCCAATCTATCAGCAGAAACATAAAAATACTCCCCCCAAAAAATACATGAATATCCTCAACTGGAGTCTTAGGAGAACAGTAATGGTGAGAGAACAAAGGGAGCCACCGTAGCAGGCGCCCCTCCCAAGCAATCCGCAGTAACTCTTTTCCTGCGATTTGATTTGTTTTCTGTATCAACAAACCCGGAGATTTTTCGTGTTAATTCAGCCACCTCAAAGAATTCCAGATAGAGACTGTTCAATATACTCTTTTCAATGATCGTTTCTATCCTCTTTGTCGATGTTTTGTTAAGATTTCGTTGTTTTTAGGAGTGTTATGGTGTACATCGCAGTGATAGAGTTAATGGCTGGCCACTGTGTTAATTATTCAGCCACCTCAAAGAATTCCAGCTAAAGACTGTTCAATATACTCTTTTCAATGATCGTTTCTATCTTCCTTTGTTAAGATTTCGTTGTTTTTAGGACTGTTACGGTGTACATCGCAGTGAGAGAGTTAATGGCCACAGTGACCCTGCTGGATAAGAAGGAAGTGCCTCCCTCTCGCTGCGCTGTTCACTTCATGCACCGCCCCGCTTCAATGAAAATGGCTCCCCGTGTCACTTGGCGCTTGAAAGTGTAATTAAATTTTATGGAAGCTGGAATTTATCAGATTACCCGCGGGAACTGCGTGCTGCCACTTACTTACTTACTTTATATATACATTTTTTTCCTATCGATAAATATCTGGTACTTTTCATGAGTGTATCCTTTTTTTTTTCTTTTAGTGAGTTAAATACTGAATTGGGTAAAAGCGTAATTCAATAAAGGTAAGTCGACTGGAATAAATATAAAAAGTAATTCCTATACGAAGTCTTTGATGGTATGCGCAGCGCCCCTGGCAGTGGAGAGAGAGAGAGAGAGAGAGAGAGAGAGAGAGAGAGAGAGAGAGAGAGAGAGAGAGAGAGAGAGAATATTATACCATCAACCCACTTCAGTAACGTCGATTTAACAACATCCACAAAATCACTGCCATCATATCAAGTTTACCATTATACATTTCTTTATGAACTTACCATAACCATCAATAGCAAGACGAAAAAAGAAGAAAAAAAGGAAGAAAGAAGGAAGAACATACATCAACAGAAATGAAAGCAAGAAGAAAAGTATAAAACAAAGCAATGGTAACAAATTATAACTGACAACTCACTCCCTACAAAATATAAGAGAAAAAAAATTATCTTTACTCTTAGTGTGGCTTACAACCTCACCTCTAATGATGATATTGTGATAGGACGCTGAAATGTTTATGTAAGTATCAGTTCCACACATACATTGGCCAGGGAGTGAGAAATACGTATCAAATTGTTAACTTTCCCTAGTTTATAAGAGAAGTAATGTGGTGGTTTGTAGGACATGTTATGAGAAGAATTCCAGCCACGCCACGGTACAAGGAGAAATCGGCATCCACTCGGGTTAACGGTTCCCTAAATGAGTGAGTGGGCTTTTAAATAGGATGTCCCCATTAGGTGATCTCCCTTTAGTCAATAAACTCCAGTAAAAAAACATTGTATAAAAAACCACAGATAAATTCAATAATACTCACGTTACACTGGTAGCAGCCCACGGCCCCACAACACCCACGGGGCAGCAAGTAGATGTGTCGTGTCGTGTCGTGTCGTGTACCGTGTCTAGTCGTGCAGCGCCGCCAGCCACGCAGGGGGAGACACACAGACTACTCCAGTAATATGCCTTGAGCCGCACTTTGCCTCAGTCTCATTTTTTAACGTAATGGTCGTGGAGGAAGACAACGTGCCTGGCGAAGAGGAAGAAGAAAACTTTGCTCTTGAAATACGAACCCCACGTAATTTCAAGTCGCAATCTTTTTAACACTCCTTCTGTTCCCTTGACAAGTTAGGGGTATCATCACTAATGCTGAGTTGTTGTGTTCAGTTGGCCCTCTTGATAAACAAACAGATCGAACCCTAATGTTTCCATGCATAATTTGAGCATTGTTACACTAAGGGTGATAAAAATAGGATGATTCTTTTTTTCTATCTCTGTACCATGTCATTATACTGAGAAGGGTTGACTTAATTACAGGGCCAAATAAAACAATCTATGTAGTAGGCAGTCGTAACTTCATGTAACGTAACCTTACCTAACTTAACGATACTATAAGAAAAATAGATAATCTTCACGCAATTTCCTAGGATAATAAAAAAAAGGATGTGCTATTTTTCTTTTTTTTCCCCCCCATTCTGAGCCATGTCAATATACTGAAAAATGGTCGATTTAACCACTGTCATAAAACTTCATGTAACGTTACATTACCTAACTTAACGATACGATAAGAAAAATAAACAACCTTCACGCAATTTCCAACTATCAACAACGACGACAACAACAACAACAACCCACCACTACCCACGCCACGACAACAACAAAACAACAACAACAAGATGGCGGTGGGTGGGTGGGCAACAAGTGAGTCCCAGCCCTCCACTACTAATTACGTACTTGTAGATGAGCACTGGGCGGCGCCAACCAAATACTGCGTGGGGCGCCGCACCGCACGCTAGTAATGACAGTCTGTAATTGCTTCTGATTCAGGTGAGCCGTGACAGGTAAGGCTAATGAGGTGGAGGGTGACAAAAGTGTTCAGGTGACACACTCACTCTCTCTCTCTCTCTCTCTCTCTCTCTCTTGAATTCTAATATTTTACCGTTCCTATTTTTTGTCTTTAAATTTGTCTCTACTTTCATTATCTCTTTTTATCGCCCCCCCCCCCTCTCTCTCTCTCTCTCTCTCTCTATTGGCTGGTCTGACCCATTCCTTCGCCTCCTTCTTTTCTGCCCAATGACTTCACTTCCTATCACCTCTCCCTCTCCCCTTCCCCCCCCCACCGTCTCCCTTTCCTTGGTTTCCTTTCTCAACTTAATAAAACGTTTTCAGATAGATGTTCCTATACTCCCAACACTTCTCTTTCTCCCTTATTACCTTCCCCCCC
>JAHFWG010000227.1:160869-173113 GCA_020233015.1 Callinectes sapidus | reverse complement strand
TACTACTACAACTACTACTACTACAACTACTACTACTACTACTACTACTACTACTACTACTACTACTACTACTACTACTACTACTACTACTACTATGTGTATATTTTGTGTCACTGAAATGTTCCTATTCACATTTTCATCATAATTATGACTCTCTCTCTCTCTCTCTCTCTCTCTCTCTCTCTCTCTCTCTCTCTCTCTCTCTCTCTCTCTCTCTCTCTCTCTCTCTCCCCCACAGGTCCCCCTCCTCCCCTTGGTCGTGGCTGCCGCCCTCTCCATGCCCCACACACTCTCCCAACACGTAGAGGTAAGCAGAAGAAACAGTATTTTCCTTCACTCTTCCTTCCCCTGAACCGTCAATGCTTTCCAAAGGCTCCAGAAGTGACGTGGGTTTTCAAGGGTGTTTAGCTGTTCTTAGTGACAGGTGGACAGTATCTCTACATTATTAGGAGATACATTACTTTGGGTTGTCATGTTTATTTTTATTTTTTGTGATATTAACGTTATTGTATTGTTATCAGAAGAAATAAGTGACATGGGTTTCTCAAGTTTTTTTTTTTATGAGTGATGGATTAAACTCATTGGACAAAATACTCACTGGACACTAAAACAGGTTAATGATTTGTTGAAGAGTTTAATTTGCAACAAGTTTCGACACAAATTGAGACATCTTACCGTGTATTACGAAACTTGCTTCGAAATACTAGCCCTTATTGTTTGAAACGTTGTAATATGAGTGAAACTTGGAATTTATGGTTCAAACAGCTTGTTGGTCATTCCCACTCATCGTTCCACACTACTATTGATAACATTAGGAAGGATGAAGCCATAGACAAACCCATAATACTGCAAGATGACCGAGGCGAGCATTAAAAAAAGAGAAAGAGAGAAACTGTGCTCGTATTCAGAAGCGCTTTGAAGGCATTGATATATTCCTTCCGGCTGTTGGTCACTGTGTCCGCTTTTAAACTCACCACTTCACTGATTACAATAACTCATTCATTTAAAGTTTTCAATGTCCAAATTATACAGTTTCACTCTTCGGTGAGGTTTTGTCCTGATTACTCATTTTTCGGTGAGTTTTTGTCCGGTGAGGTTTCATTTAGTGAGTTTTTGTCTTACCCCGGTACAGTGGTGGGAGGAGAGTGTCGGCCCGGGGTGTGTGGAGGGCAACTTGGTGTACCCGGGCATCCCTGGCTATGTGACGTGCCCTGACCCCGAGGAGGCAGAGACGACCCTCATCACCAACTGGGACGACTGTGCCTCGTACTTCCGGTGCTACGAGTTGACACCTGTGCTGGAGTGTTGCCCGGAGGGACTGTTGTACGACCCGCCCATGAGGGTGTGTGACGACCCCCCCCACGTGAGTACTGCTGGTCAGGTTAGGGGAGTGGCTGTGGCTGTGGCTGTGGCTGTGTCCTGGGATGCGTGACCAAGGCAGCTGCAGCATAGTAAGATAGCACTGTGGTAGGGCTGTACAGAGAGACGAAAAACAAAAAATGGAAATAATTTCATAGGTGTTGGAACAGTTTAGGTCATATGACACCACTAGGGTTAACGGGAAAGCGCTACATCTCCCACTGGGCAACTAGATTTGGCAAGGATTCGAACCCGGGCCGCCAG
The DNA here is from genome assembly GCA_020233015.1 of Callinectes sapidus. NCBI lineage: Eukaryota > Metazoa > Arthropoda > Malacostraca > Decapoda > Portunidae > Callinectes > Callinectes sapidus. Next base: position 171,490 of record JAHFWG010000227.1, on the reverse strand, counting down.
TACCGGGGGCCAAAGACTTAACCAACTATGCCACCCAGTCCCATAGAGACGAGGCACACCCCTGCTATCTATGGCCACTCCCACATGCTGGACAGACTGCACTTGTCTCAATGCCACGCTGTTCATACATCCTCCCAAATAATCAAGTAAAACTGTACCATGATAGGAATGTAAGGGATTTTCATTAGAGCAAAGGAATAAAAAGGCAAACAAATTAAGCTTTACATAAATATTAAAAGCAAATGTTGTCTTATAATGTCACACGAAATATTACAAAGTTGGTTCAGGTTAGGTCAGGTTAGGTTAGGTTAGGTTAGGTTAGGTTCGAGTTGGTCTGAGTAAATGTTGGTCTATGTTACTTCAGGTCAGCTTAGGTCAAGTCATGTCAAGTGAACAGAGCTTAGAAATGGAAAAAAAATAGTGTTCTTTGTTTTCTGTTCATCACTGTTCGCCATCCATTGTTGCAGGTGTACTGTGGCAGCAGACCCATCCTGGACTACCCCGCCACCACCACTGCTGAACCCACCACCACCACCACCACCACACCTGAACCCACCACTACTACTCCTGAACCCACCACCACCACACCTGAACCCACCACCACTACTCCTGAACCCACCACCACCACCACCACCACACCTGAACCCACCACCACCACACCTGAACCCACCACCACTACTCCTGAACCCACCACCACCACACCTGAACCCACCACCACCACACCTGAACCCACCACCACTACTCCTGAACCTACCACCACCACCACCACCACACCTGAACCCACCACCACAACACCTGAACCCACCACCACAACACCTGAACCCACCACTACTACTCCTGAACCCACCACCACCACCACCACCACACCAGTACCCACCACCACCACACCAGTGCCAGCTATTGACCCTAAGTGCCACTCCATGCCAGGGTACACAGGGCGCCTTCCAGTGGAGGATGACTGCACCAAATACTACCAGTGTGACGGCACGACCACCGGCCCTATCCAGATAGTCACCTGTCCTATTGATGATGATTTTGGCCAGATGGTGTACAATCCAACCAGTCAAGAGTGTGACTACCAGTGGCACTACCCCTGTGACGACCACAAGATACACCCGCGCTTCCCCTTCTCCTTCTACTGGCTCTAAGGGCGTGCGTTGTGGCGTCTCCCCAGTTCTCCCTAAGGCGTCGGCAACCAGCAGCCCCTGACCTCCTATGCAGCCAGCGGTACCTTGTCCCGATTTCTGTACGAGGCATCCAGCAAGACAATTCCTGCAACTGGAGTCAATCAGCGGCCGTCTTCTCACCAGCCACAATCTCTCTCTGTCTCTCTGTCTGTATCAAAGAACCACCAGCCTTCACTGTAATTGTTCCACATGGTCATTACTGCAAGTCTCAATAAAGGTTCAGTTTATATCTATTATCTTTGTGTGTGTGTGTGTGTGTGTGTGTTGGAAGGGGGAGGTTGGAAGGCAGGTGGAGCCAGCGAGACGGTTCGAACGTGGCTCAGTGGTTCGTGATGTGGTTAGCGTTGCCGTGGCCTGCCCTGAGGTACCCGGAAGCCCCGCCCACCTCACTACTGGGGAAGGGACCAACAGAGCTGCCTGACGTACTGCCCAAGGAAAAAGTGTTGTACAGCTCAGTTCGTTGGCGGTGTGTCCCTTACAGCAGCAGCACCACCACCACCACCACTCTTTCCTTGAGGTTTATTGTGGTCACAAGTAGATATGTGGGTGGTGTTATAAGCCTTGTCAGTTTGTCAGGTGAATCAACGTAATCCTAAAGTGTAGGGCCAATCCTTTGTTTGTTTGTGTGTTTGTTTTGCGAGGGAAGGAAAGAGACAATGGTTGTTCTTGTTTAGTGGTTGTTACATCATAATGGTGTATGTATGGTGTTGGACAAAGAGGTCTTGTAAAACTTGATGAATGATAACTAACTACTGTGCATACACCAGTTAGGAAGTGAAAATGTCAAAACGTCTCTTTACCGGTATTTTCACATTATTTCAGTGTTCCATTTGTTAATTGCCACTATGTATCATTCTAGACCGTGGTGGCAAACTGCTGATATTGTAATGTAATGAAATATATCACTGAAAACAACACACCCACACACACATTGGCTTGTTCTCGCCCAGTGTCTGCATCGCCGCCGCCGCCAGGGAGGGAGGGGGTGTGTCTTCCCCCGCCCCGCTGCCCGTCCCTTGCTGTCATTCATTGCAGTGTTGGGAAGTTGTAACCTGGAGATTTACAACCTTTCAATGATGTAAAGTGCTCTCTGAATCTGTGCCCCTCCCCGCTGCCCTCCTCTTGCTGTCATTCATTGCAGTGTTGGGAAGTTGTAACCTGGAGACTTACAACCTTTCAATGATGTAAAGTGCTTTCTGAATGTGGTCCCTGGAGGCTTAGGAGAGTTGCAACACACACACTAGTTATACAATACAGTGAGTGAATGAACGAGTGAATAAGTGAATGGATGCAGATTAATGAGGAATGACTTACTTAACTTACTTTCCTTTCATTGGTCTGTCAGGCAACGAGGTAGATAGATAGATAGATGAGAGAGAGAGAGAGAGAGAGAGAGAGAGAGAGAGAGAGAGAGAGAGAGAGAGAGAGAGAGAGAGAGAGAGAGAGAGAGAGAGAGAGAGAGAGAGAATGTTTGTGTGTGTGTGTGTGTGTGTGTGTCTCCGCTGAGCTCTCCGCTGCTAACCAAGTGTAAGTATTGGCAGTGTTCAGAGTGCCTCGACTCAATCTTAACTGGCCCTTTACGTGTGGCACTGTGGCACTGTGGCACTGGGTTTCACCGGGATTCCCCCCTTCCCCCCATTGCCACCTCTCCATGGATCACTGGTTTGTTTTCTTTCCCCAACCTGCACACCATCTCCTTACTCTCTGTCTCTATCTCTATCTCTCTCTTTCTCCTTTTCTCTGCTTCAATATGAATTAGTGTATTTCCTAGATCCTCCTCACCTATTAACACTTTCTTGGGATTTGCTTCATGTTCCTTATTAACAAACCACCAATGAGATCTTTCACCTGAATTCACTGCTATCTCAAACCATTCTGTTCACTAAAGACTGTTCAATATACTCTTTTTTAATTATCCTTTCTATGTTTATTGTCTATTTTTGTGAAGATTTCGTTGTTTCGGGAGTGTGTTGTGGTGTACGTCGCAGTGAAAGAGTTAACCTGCGTCTGGACAAGAAATGCAATGTTATTATCTTCAGTGTTGGTGTGAGGCAAAGAAACAGTCAGGGGTTGGCAACACTGATATGAACAATTATAAGCTTACTATAACCAGCTACACACTGACCAACACTCACCACCACCACCACCACCACCACCACCACCATTAGTGTCAAGGCAACAGTCACACCAACACTATACTGGATCACTTTAAATTGACCGTCTGGGTGAGGTTTGCTTTTTTGACAACAAGTCCTCCACTTCTGCCACATCTACAGTTCATCCCCCCCCATGTTTTCTAACCCTTCCCCCCCCTAACTTCTCTCTATCTCTCTCTTTCTTTCTCTACACCCTACATTACCGTTGAAATAAAACTAAGACGTGTTTTTTTTCTGTATAACTACCCCCCCCTGTTTTCTATCCCTTTCCCCCCTCCCCTCCCCCGTAACTTCTCTCTATCTCTCTCTCTTTCTTTCTCTACATCCTACATTACCGTTGAAATAAAAACCAAGACGTATTTTTTTCTGTATAACTCTCTCTCTCTGGCACATGAGCGGGGTGGGGTGGGGTGGGGTGAGGGGGGGTGTTCAGTCTTACCAATACCTTCACCTGCCTGCCTCCACAGACTCACCCTTACCTGACACACGCAGTCTAGCTGTGGACCGCCTTCCTGCACCAGCCCGCCATCTGCCACCCTTCACACCCTATCTTGTGCAGTAATCTGTTGCGTGAACCAAAAAAATGGACTTCTTGGAACGGTACTTCAAAGACAGACTGAGACAGAGACAGAGACACAGAGAGAGAGAGAGACAAGAGAGAGGGGGGGTGGGGGAGGCAGACAGGTAAATAGCTGATAATGTCAGGTAAATAGATGGTGATAGATAGACATACAAACATGCAGATAGACAGATGACACAAAGACAGAGAGAGAGAGAGACACAGATAGAGAGAGGGGGTGGGGGGGGTAGACAGGTAAATAGATAGATAGACATACAGACAGACAGACAGATAGATAGATAGGTGGACACGAATGAATAGATAGATACACAGATAGATAGAGATATAGACGGATATATGTAAATAGATAGCCAGACAAACAGACAAATAGATAAATAGACAGACAGACAGACAGATAGATAGACGGACAGTGAGACAGATAGATAGACAGACAAGTGAATAGATTGACAGCCGGACACTGAAGCAAACAGACAGACTGACACACTGGCACACTTCCCATAATGTTGATGATAGTGAATGTGTGCCTGTTAGAAGTGATGCTTGCTGTCACCACCACCACCACCGCCACCACCACCACCACCTCCACCACCACCATTCCTAATCAACAAGCAAACAAACAAAACTATACATAACCATACAATATGCAACCACAACCCAAAAAACAACAATAACAACAACAAACTCACAAATAACGTAAGATTAATCCCGGAAATAAATACACTTACAGAAAATGAAAAATTGCAAAGAATAGTGACATCCGGCAACCCTCGGACCGGTGGGTATATAAGGCGAAGTGATCATGGCAGCTCATTTACATTGCAGAGAAGATGGTAAGTGTGAACAGCCTCTCCGAACACACGCTGGAAAGATTCATTGTTACCTTCGTCCGTTTGTTCTCATCCATTCTATATCAAAATGGTGAAAAATTTGACTCGTATTATAAATTTTTTGTCTTTCTTCTCCACTACATTCCTCGTGTCCCTTCAGTACTGAGACGCGTTTTTTATATCTATTCTTATTTGTCGATTTTCTACAGCTTCAGAAACTCAAGTGGGGATTGAAATAGTGAAGACTCTGGCCATTAATCCTCTGACCTCTATAGACCCTTGCCAATGTCAATAAAATCGCCTAATCACACCACAAATTTGTAGCTCAAAATGTGTCCCAGTAATGAAAGGGTTAAAGATGGTTTTATAGTTTTGGTGATAGATTTGCAAGATTTCCATTATGTTGATAGGAGGAACACTCTTAAAAACTCGACTTATCATTTCAGTGTCTATTCAAAGTGTCTAATTAGTATGCCTTGTGTTTGTAAAGGTGCTTTTATGATTCTACTGATAGATATGCAAGATTTGAATTATTTTGATAGGAGGAACACTCTTAAAAACTCGACTTATCATTTCAGTGGCTATTCAAAGTGTCTAATTAGTATGCCTTGTGTTTGTAAAGATGTTTTTTTTTTTTTTTTTTATTGTAGTGATAGATTTGTAAGATCTGAATTATTTTGATGGGAGAAATACTGTTGAGAAATTGGGCTTATCATCTCAGTGGCCTTTTCAATGAATACGTGTGTAACTTTGCTGGGAAAATGAATGAGAGTAAGGATGTTTCTCAGTTCGGTACTGTGTTATTAATCTCTTCTTTATTTTTCTATTTGTTTCTCGTGTGATATCATTGTAGTGTTAAGTGTCCACTGTTTTATCTTCTGTATTTCTAACTAACTACGGCAGAAGTTATTGAGGTTTTTAAGAGTTAGCAGTGTTCAGTGGAAGTTTTGGGGGTTTTAAAGAAAGCTATTTGGGTTTTAAAGTTATTGGGGTTTTGAAGGAAGTTATTGGGGCTTTCAAGGAAGTTATTGGGGATTTCAAGTTTTAAGTTATTGGGGTTTTCAAGTTAATGGGGGTTCTAGAGGAAGTTATTGGGGTTTTCAAGGAAGTTATTGGGATTTTCAAGGAAGTTATTGGAGTTTTCAATGAAGTTGTTGGAATTTTCAATTTATTGGCTTTCAAATTTCAAAATATTCAGGTTTTCAAGGAAGTTATTGGAATGTACAGAAGTGTTTTTAAATCCCAACCCTTCTTTCTTCCCCTTATCTTCCCTCCCCTTCCCTTCCCTCCCCTCTCCTCCCCTTCCCTCTCCTCCTTCCCCTTCCCTCCCCCCCATCTCCTCCTCTACACCCAGCGAGGCAGTCAGTGCGTGGCAAGGCGGTGCAAGCTGCAATAATTCTCAAGCTGTTAGCCACGTCACTATTACACTATCACTTATCAATTCACTATTTCCCACTCAAGCATGGTGTCTTTCCTGTTATCTATGAAGGCTGCCGGTTATTAAAGACGAAAAATGAAGGCAAAGAGGTTAAAAAAGACCCCACTGAGGCGCCAGTCCCCAGGGAAAGGTCAGGAGTGTATGGCAAAGGTGAAGGAAAAATGTGTTGAAATCTTTCTCTTAAGTTGTCAAGGTACGGGAAAGGGAAAATAGGTAGACAGAAAGGCAGTGCAAGAGTTTACCATAGAAAAGGGGTTATTTATTTATGGAGAATAATGGTAAATCTTGTAGTTTGCCATAGAAAGGGGTTATTTATGGAGAATAATGTGTAAATCTTGCATTGGGGAGAGAGAGAGAGAAAAAAAACTTCTTCTTCTTCTTCTTCTTATTCTGATTCTTATTCTTATTCTTATTATTATTATTATTATTATTATTATTATTGGTATTATTATTATTATTATTATTATTTTTATTTTTCTTAATCTTGTTCTTATTCTTATTCTTCTTATTCTTATTTATATTATTCTTATTCTTCATATTATTCTTAATTTTCTTATTCTTATTTTTACTATTCTCATTATTATTCTTATGCTTATTTTCATTACTCTTATTATTCCTATCCTTATTTTTCTTCTCATTTTTCTTATTCATCTTATTATCATCACCATTATATGTGTGTGTGTCTGCTGCTATGACAGGTTGCCTTCCTTTGCGTGGTGTTGGCTGCCGCACTCTCCCTGCCCCACGCACTCTCCCAGGAGGTAGAGGTAAGCACATCAAACATTGCACATTGGGGTTCACTTCATTAACACTCTCCATCGCTCAATTGCCACAGACTCTACTTGAAGGGACGCGGGTCTTTAACCACTACAACGTCACTTATAAAGGACATACATACCATTATTATTTTTATCTTTACGAAGTGTGGGTTTTATGGGAGTTTATGGGGTAATGGAGACTACCTAATGAAGACCTGCTATCTGTAAGCCCACATGTTTGGGAGCCATTACCAGAGTGGATGCCCAGTACCCATTCAGACCTGGCCAGGATTCCAACCCGTGTGCTCAGGGATCTCAAGGCACCCAAAGCACACGCGGTTCCACTTTACCACTCTTTATCTTCAGTGGATCCAGTGTCTGTTATCAGTTTATCCCTTAACTAACAGACTTCAATCCTTCCATCAGATCTATGTTTAAAAGCTTCAATGTCTTCTCGCCAGGGACATTGTATCTTGGGCAGCGTTTCCATCAGTTATGTCCACTACTTAGTCCTTTCATTAACTAATTATTCCCCTTCATTGCTCCTAACTTTTTGCACACCATGCTTTCAAAGATTTCTGTGTTGAAGGGAGCGAAACTGTCAGTACCTAATTCTTGGCTAGTGTCCTTATAGGCAGGTTAGGTTTACTGAAGTGTCTCATTGGTGTTCCTGTGTGTTGTGGTGTTGTGATGTTGTACAGTGGTGGGAGGTGAGGGTCGGCCCGGGGTGTGTGGACGGCGACTTGGTGTACCCGGGCATCCCTAGCTATGTGACGTGCCCTGACCCTGAAGATACAGAGACGACCCTCATTACCAACTGGGACGACTGTGCCTCGTACTTCCATTGCTACGAGTTGACACCCGTGCTGGAGTGTTGCCCGAAGGGACTGTTGTACGACCCGCCCATGAGGGTGTGTGACGACCCCCCCCACGTGAGTACTGCTGGTCAGGGTAGGGGGGTGTGCTGTGGCTGTGGCTGTGGCTGTGTCCTGGGTTGAGGGATGATGCGTGACCAAGGGAGCTGCAGCATAGTAAGATAGCACTGTGGTGGGGCTGTACAGAGGAACGAGGCACACCCCTGCGGCCCTTGGTCACTCCCACAGGCTGCCTTCACTATGTACTCTCACTCGCCTCAACGCCACGCTACGTCCAGTGTTCAGTCACACCCATCAGGTCATTGTCAATTTGTAAGTGTTAGGTGCACTAAACTACACCTTTCACAGGACAACAAAGTACATGTTCAAATATTCCCTCAAGTAATGAAGTAACACAAGGGAATTAAAAGAATGTGAGGGAATTTCAACTGAAACAAAGAAAAGCAAACAAATTCAGCTCAACACTAACATCAAAGCCTAATACTATGGTGCAATGTCACACAGGTCAGGGCAGGTCAGGTCAGGTCAGGTGAACACTGCTAGGAAAAATTGCTGCCCATTACTACTCACTATCCATTGTTGCAGGTGGACTGTGGCACCAGACCCATACTGGTCTACCCCACCACCACCACCACCACCACCACCACCACCACCACTACCACCACCACCACCACCACCACCCCAACCACAACCACAATAGCCTCCTCCACCTCAGCAGGCCCCACCATCTCACCAGGGCCAGGTATTGACCCTAAGTGCCACTCCATGCCAGGGTACACAGGGCGCCTACCAGTGGAGGAAGACTGCACCAAGTACTATCAGTGTGACGGCACGACCAACGGCCCTATCCAGACAATCTCCTGCCCAATTGATCCTGTGTTTGGCCAGATGGTGTACAATCCAACCAGTCAAGATTGTGACTACCAGTGGCACTACCCCTGTGACGACCACAAGATACACATGCGCTTTCCCTTCTCCTTCTACTGGCTCTAATGGCGTGCTTTGTAGCGTCTCCCCAGTTCAATTAAGGCATCAGGACCTCCACCCACCCACCCACCCACCCACTCACCCACTTCACTACTGGAAAATGGACCACAAGAAAAAAGAAAGTATCGTACAGTTTAGATCATTAGTAATGTATCCCTCACACCACCACCATCACCACCACCACCACCACCACTCTGTTCTTGTGGTCTGTGCTGCTTACCACCTACAAGTAAATATGTAACTGGTGTGGTTGTTGCTTGAATAAAAAGTTCACTCCACTAGGGGATTAGGAATGTTGTGGCATTAATTGTGGTTATAGAGAGTGGAGGGAATGTGACTACTACTACTACTGCTGCTGCTACTGCTGCTGCTGCTGCTGCTGAAATGATATCAAGCACTGGTGTGGCGTTGTGGTCCTGGAGGTAATGTGACTGAGTGAATGAATAAGTGAATGAATACAAATTAATGAGGAATGAATGATTTACTTTCCTTCGATTGGCTCCTCATAATAAACACACACACATACACACACACACACACACACACACACACACACACACACACACACACACACACACACACACACACGTTAGGAAAAGAAAAGCTGAAAAAAGATTAGATGATGATGAAAAACAACAACAACAACAACAACAACAACAACAACAACAACAACAACAACAACAAGGAAATCAAAGAACCGGAATAAACAACAACAAAAAAAGAAAGAAAGAATGAAAACACTCTGCCTTTACAAAAACAAACACAGTAAATCGACAAATAACGATTGAAATAAACATAGAAAAAAACGGAAACGAATTAGTCACTACATATAACAAAAAAATAGAAAGTCGTTATGAAAGACAGTAGGCCAATCAAATAAGCAAATAAAAGAATAAGAAAAAAAAAACATAGTTATATAGAGTGAAATATAAAATAATAAATAATAATAAACTGATATAAATAAAAAATATATAAAAATATATATATAAAGAAAAGGAGAGTCGATATGAAAGAAAGTAGGCCAATCAAACAAATAAATAAAAGAAAAAGAAAAAAAAGTAGTTATATAAAGTGAAATATAAATAATAAATAACAATAAACTGATATAAACAAAAAATATATATAAAAAAACAGAGCCAAAATCCACCACATCTTAAAAGCAGAACAGAATCTTTTTATGAGTCAGTTGGAGATGAACTTTGGTGAGAGGAGGACGTGACGCAGCGCTCTTCCCCGAGTACCACGTGTATGTGTGTGTGTGTGTGTGTTTGTGTGCGGTGGTGTTTTGGTGGTGTATTGGTGAGTATTGCTGTGTTGTTCCCTCCTCATCACCATTACTGTTAGTGGTGACAAGAGTACAGTTAGCAGTGCATTGTGGGTTAACAAGGCTCTAATTGGTAGTTACGAGGCTCAATTGGATAGTTACGCTGGTCTTGTTAACTGGCAGTGGTTGTAAGGGTGGCTCAGTTTTTATTTATTTGTTTATTTATTTTGGTTTTGGTTTTTGTCATGTGAATTAATGTTAAGAATGTTGAAATGTGGTAAGTTTGCAGGTTATGGATGTGACATTAACCTGCTGCCACATACACAGAGAGAGAGAGAGAGAGAGAGAGAGAGAGAGAGAGAGAGAGAGAGAGAGAGACTCATTCACTCGCTTCGGTACTGTTTCATTGTCTCAGTTCTCTCCCTCATCACCTCGTTTAAGCTCCGCCCCACACCGCTCTCCCTTCACCGCTTACTCTCCCTCCCTCCCTTCCTCCCTCCCTCCCTCCCCCCCTCCCTCCCTGCCTCCTTCCCTCCCTCCCTCCCTCCT
>JAHFWG010000227.1:70821-84110 GCA_020233015.1 Callinectes sapidus | reverse complement strand
TCCTCCTCCTCCTCCTTTTCCTCCTTTCCTCTTCTTCCTCCTTCCTTCCTTCATGCAGTGGGTTTCTCTCCTCCTTTCATGCTCTCCTCTTTTTTTCCATCTCCGTCTCTCCTTGGTCTTGTCTGTTATGCATGAACTCACAGTCAGCTATTTCATCCCGGCTGACTCTTTCCTTCATTTTACGGGGCGTGCTCTACACTCTCCTCTCTTCTGCACTCTCTTCTGTGTATCATTTTCTCTTCTTTAATCTCTTCTACGTGGATTTTTTCTCTTCTACGTTTTTTATCTTTTTTGGTGTACGATGTTTTTTTCTGATTTTTTTTTTGGGGGGTATTGTGTTTTTCATTTGTTATTATTTTTTATTATTTCTTACACTTCTGTATATTATTTTCTCTTCTTCACTCTTCTGTGTGGATTTCTCTTCTACGTTTTATCTTTTTGTACGATGTTTTTTTTCAGATTTTTTTTTTGGGGGGTATTGTGTTTTTCATTTGTTATTTTTTTTTATTATTTCTTACACTTCTGTATATAATTTTCTCTTCTTCACTCTCTTCTACGTTTTCTATTTATTTCTGTATGATGTTTTTATTCTAATGGATTTTTTTTTTTAGGATATCGTGTTGTTTAATTGTTATTTTTGTTATTATCTCGTACAGTTTCTTTTTTTTTCTATGTTTTTATTCTTTGTTTGTCTTATTCTACACTCCTTTCTTCTGCCAGTTCTTTTACTTCTTTTTTGTTTTTGCTTTCTCTTCTGATTCAGTGTCTCTCGTACGCCTTTCTCTCTCTCTCTTCTGTAATTTTTGTATTTGTCCTCCATTTTCCTTTACATTATTCAAGACTTTCACCATTTCTCGTAAACTTTCTTTTCATATTTCCTCCACTCTTGTCATCTCGTTTCTGTGTTACGCTTCTCTCTCTCTCTCTCTCTCTCTCTCTCTCTCTCTCTCTCTCTCTCTCTCTCTCTCTCTCTCTCTCTCTCTCTCTGTGTATTTATTTTTTTCATCTTTCTTCTACATTATTCAGGTTTTTCATCATTTCTACACTTTCTTCTCATAGTTTCTGTCTTTTATCCTGTTCTCTTCTCTTGTACATTCCACTCTCTTTTGTAGTGATGTTTTTTTATGTCTCAGTTTCCACACACACACACACACGCACACGCACACGCACACGCTCTCTCTCTCTCTCTCTCTCTCTCTCTCTCTCTCTCTCTCTCTCTCTCTCTCTCTCTCTCTCTCTCTCTCTCTCTCTCTCTCTCCACCCCGTACCTGCCCTCCCCCCACCCCCAGTCTCTTACCTTTCAACGCTTGGCACGGCCTTACAATTCACTCTGCAGCTCCGTAATGACCTTAGCTTATACAGTGTCTCCATACTGGGCTTCGTATTCACCGCTTTCTCAGACCTGCGTGTTTCTTTCAAATGTATTCACCACCTGACGATACGTGTGTTTTCTCTATTTATTTTTGTATACCTCTTTTTTTTTTTCTCTCACTCGATATCTGCACAGCATTCATTTCCACTTGCGCTCAGATGTTCGTATTCATTCACACACACACGCAGGTCGGGTCTGGTCGGTCTGGGTCGGTCGCGGCACAAAATACTACGATAAAATTTGGTGGAAAACCTTGCTAGTATATGATTTTGCAATATTTTTACCCTGTTATTTCAGTCTTGCCTCCCTCACTTACGGTCAAACTTTCACGATTTTGTATCTTTCCACCCCACTTTATTTTGTTCCCCACAATTGCTCTGTACTCTAACTGTCTCTCTCTCTCTCTCTCTCTCTCTCTCTCTCTCTCTCTCTCTCTCTCTCTCTGGTGGTGTTGGCCTCGTGTTGTCCCTTAATCACTCTCCACGAGGTAATTAGCTTGTTTCATTAATTATATCGGGGTTTTCTAATGGTGTTTCGCTCGTTAGTGGGTAACGGTGGTAGCCGCGTTGTGTTGTTGTTGTTAGTGTTGGTGGTGGTGGTGATGGTGGTGGTGGTGTTTGTGGTGTTTTTATTTTATTATTTTTTTTATTTACTCATTTGGTTTCTGTTTATTATTTTTCATGTAGTATCATTTGTATGTTTAATATTCTTTTTAAGTTTGTAATGGTGTACTTCGTTTTATAAATTGTACTTTACTTATAGCTAACTAACTAACTACTAGCTACTACCACTACTACTACTACTACTACTACTATCACCACCACCACCACCACCACCACCACCACCACTAATACCCACACCACAACACTACCACCATCACCACCCACCCACCCACCACCACCACCACCACCACCACCACCCACCACTACCACCACCACCATCACCACCCCCATTCTAATCCCCCGTTACAGCAATCCGTCACACACCCGGGTACCCACGTCCCCTACAACGGTAATATCGACTTCTGACTGTTTCACACCTGCTGCGGCCCGCATTCCCCCTGCCCACTGCTTCCTCTTCCTTCTCCCTGCCTGCCCTCTCTCCCTCTCTCCCTCCCTTCTCACCACCACACTTCCTATCACTGTGGGTTATTGTAGGGCAGAAAATAACAGGATAAAAAAGGAACATGAAGGAAAAGGAAGAACAATAGTAAGAAAGTAAGAGAATTTAATTGAAAAAATGGAAGTAGAAATGAGGAAGTTGTGAAAGATATGTTCTCTCTCGCCACTACACTTCCTATCACTGTGGGTTATTGTAGGGCTGAAAATAACAGGAAAAAAAGGAACATGAAGGAAAAGGAAGAATAATAAGGAAGTAGGAAAGAATGGAAGTAAAAATAGGGAAATTGTGAAAGAAATGCCCTCCCTCGCCACTATGCTTCCTATTACTGTTGATTATCATTGAGCAAAAATTGACAGGAATAAAGAAACATGATGGAAATGAAAGGAGGAAGGAATAGTAATAAGAATTCAACTAGTAAAAAAAGGAAAATTTGAAAGAAATACCCTCTCTCACCACTACACTACCTACCTCTGTGCATTTTTTGTATTTCTTCATGTATAAATCACTACTGTTAGTTTCTAAATATGTTTTTTTTTCTGTTATTTTTTCCTGGTGATATCTTTCTGAGCACCACAAAGAGTTACCGTGAGTTTCATAGGCCGTGTTCCTTCACTGTTTAGGCCTAATTCGTCAAGAAGAACAGGTGAATTGTGTGTTTGTTCTGACTACGGTTGGTTTAGAAGCTTTTCGTTACTATTGTGTGGTTTGTTCCCTATTTTCATGACCTTTTTATTTTTTCTCTTCTTTTCAATATTTGTTTTTATTCCTCTACGTCATTTTCTTGTTTATTGGAATCCTTTTTCTCTTTCTATATCTTCCATTTTTCCATCTCTCCATCTAAAATTCTCTTTTCTCCCTTTTTATCTTTCCATCTCCGTATTTCCCTTCTTCTCTTTCCTTGTGTCCTTTCCTTTCCCTCTTTCATACTAAAACATTTCTCCTTTCTATTCTTTTTATCATTTCTCTATTTCCTGACTTTCTATCATTTTCTCTTATGTCCTCTCCTTTCCGTCTTTCATACTACTAAATTCCTTATTTTTATTATTTCATCATTCTCTATTACTTACCTTCCTTTCTTTCATTCTATCTTCTTCACATTTCCTTTCTCTCTTCATTTCCTTCCCATTTCCTCTTCTCTCTGTTCTCTACCACCTTTCACTATTATTTTACTATTTCTTCCCTTTCTTCTCTTCATTCTTCCATTTTATCTCCTCCTTTACATTTCTCTTCTTTTCCCTCAGTTCCTTCCTATTCTCTCTCTCTTCCCTCTACTCTCTACCTCACTACCTCCCTTCCCCTTCTTTCCCCTTCCTTCGTGTTGGCAAGTTACTGTTACTCTCGCCTCTTCTATTGAGATTGTATTAAATGTTCAGGTTGTGTTGAATTCACTAATGGTATAACGCAGGTAAACATTTCATTATTTATTTTCTTTTTTATTATTGTTATCTGTGTATTGTATGTGGATTTCTGCTTGTCATTTCTGTTTGGTTGGGTTATTATAACGGTATGTATTCTTTTTTTTTCGTGTGTGTTGTGTGTGTGTGTGTGTGTGTGTGTGTGTGTGTGTGTGTGTGTCGTGTTTATTTTATCTGTATGAGTTTATCTTACTGTTCTTTCAATTTATTTTTTTCATCATTTGCTACTTATGCTTTGTTGGTCGTTTCCAGATGTAGTAGTAGTAGTATCAGTAGTAGTAGTAGTAGTAGTAGTAGTAGTAGTAGTAGTAGTAGTAGTAGTAGCAGTAGTATATTAAGTAGTACATAAGGTGGAAGTTTAAGAATGGGTTTGTTATGGGTATTATAACCACAAACAACTTAATAACTGCTGAGAATATATTAATGTAGGCAATAATACAAAAAAAAACAATAAAAAATATGAAAAAGTGAATAAAAAATAAAGAAATAGATAAACACAGAAATAGACGAAAAAATATTGTGCTTATGTCATTTTCTCCCCTCCCTTCTCCCCTCCCTGCTTTCCTCTCACCCCTGCCTCTTCTCCCCCACCCTCCCTCTCACCCCTCTCTCTCCCCTCTCCCTCTCCCCTCTCCCTCCACAGTTCTGCCCGCATGCTTTCAAAAGTTTACCGACATAGATTCACGTGGCTCTCTCTCTCTCTCTCTCTCTCTCTCTCTCTCTCTCTCTCTCTCTCTCTCTCTCTCTCTCTCTCTCTCTCTGGCTCTCTCTCTCGACGTGGCTTTTGATATGAGGGTTAGCTTTACATTCAATCAACAACGTAATGACACTCGAAAAGAGAAAAAAAAAATGCCGCTTAAGTAAGCAAACACACACACACACACACACACACACACAGACACACAGACAGACACACGCACACCATAATTCGGAACAAAATATGCTGAAGCTCTGATTAGAAAAAAAAAGAAAAAAAGATTGAGATGAAAAAGAGTAATAAAATACCGTGAATTCTGTTGCATTTACGTGTCAAGGTCTTGTCGTGCGCTCATACGTACGTACACACCACTGGGAATACCTTCACAATTGGACATTCTGTTTCCTTCATCCATTAGAGTCCTTTATTGTATTGATCCTTGCGTCGGTTTGCTGATCTGTTGTGTTGCACTTTGCTGATTTCACTCCTGTCCTCACTGGCGAAAGGAATCTAAGAATATATCAGGAAGTTAAATAAGGCTTTTTATCACCTTATTTTGTCACTGCTAAGCTGACCTTTTCCACTTGCACTTTCCTGGTTTCACTTGCTTATATCCTCACTGGCTTAAGGAATCTGGGAATCTAAAAATAAAATACGAAAAAAAGCACCATTTCCCGTTCTTATTTTCTCACTACTAAGGGAATTTAACTCTTTCACCGCGAAGTACACCACAACACGGTCCTAGAACAGCGAAATCTTAACGGAAATCGAGAAGAAAGATAAAAAAAAATCACTAAAAAGAGTATACTGTTCAGTCTTTAGTTAATAGAATGGTTTGAGATGGCAGTGAGTAAAGGCGATATCTCAGTGGTGGTTTGTTAATAAGGAAGATTAATCAAATTGCAGGAAAAATGTTAAGGCCGTATTCGTAAACGTTTTGGTCTCTCACCACGACTATTTTCAAAGCCCACAGAGATGATTAGCGGGGTTTTCAAGAGCGTTTCTCCAGTTGATAATATGGAAATCTGGTCGCTTTGACTTTACAACCTTAAAACACCTAAAAAAAAAAAAAATCGTGTCAATTTGAATAAAACCCTTTGAAATAGTGGAGGTGAAGCATATTAGTGTCTGAGAATACGAGTGTTAATCTCATTACTTCACTACCAAAGGAATACAAGAAATCAGAGTAATAATATCCGTTGCCACGCGCTCAATAATGATACAGGGCTTTCATCTCCACCTGGAATGCCATTAATCAAGTGTGCAGGTGTGTCCCTTCCTCAGCATCAGTCTGGGATAGTTAGCCTGGTTATTGGCTGACTCGCTCGCTGGCTGGCTGGCTGGCTGGCTGGTTGGCTGGCTGGCTGGCTGGATGGTTGGCTGGTACTGAGGTAAGGAGATGGGAAGTCTAAAGGCAGGCGAGATTAGAGTGAAAAAAAGGAAGTAATGCAATGAAGGAAATAGAAGAGGTGGAGTGATTCAGGATTGAACTGGAGTAAGAGGTAATGGAGTAATGAAAGACGGAACCTGGAGTGGATTAAAGTGAAAAAAAATATAGATGGTAATGTAATGAATGAAATAGAAGAGGTGGAGTGATTCAAGATTGGAGTAATGAAGAACGGAAGGCTGGAATGATCTGACAGTGGTGTGACGAAAGGAAGACTGGAGTGAGAAATGTAGAAGTTGATAGAGTGACGAAAAGAGGAAGGCTGGAGGGTGACTGCATTAGAGTGACTGGAAAAATATGGAAATGATTCTATTAGGTGCCGCAACAGCTTAGGTCATATAGCACCAGTAGGGTTAATTAACGGGAGAACGCTACATCTCCCGCTGGGCAAGGACTCCAACCTGAACCCGTTTTCTTTTTTCAATTTGGCGTTTTTTAATTGTGTTTTTTCAAATGGGGCTTTTTCAAGTGGACCTTTTTTTCCAGTGGACCTTTTTTTCAAGTGTGTCTTGTTAAGTATGGCTATTTTTCAAGTGGTAAGTTCGCCATTTAGTAAAATTCATGTGTACTAGTAAAAAAAAAGTTAATACACGGACTTTTGAACAGTTTTATAGTTTTGTGATTATAATGAATGCCTCCACCAAGCAACTGAGAACCCTAAGTACCCTTAACTACTCCTAAGAAAGATAAATAAATAGATAAATAAACAAGTGGAAAAAAGTTATGTAGAAAAAAAAAGAACTTAGAGAATGGAGAGAAAAAAAGGAAGGTAATACAACAAACCCTTTACTATCCCTAACTAAAATAAATAAACAGATCAATGAATAAACGAAAAAAAAAAAGTAATGTATAGAGAAAAAAAAAACTTGAAGAATGGAGAAAAAAAATGAAGGTAATACAATAAACCCTTTAATACCCCTAACCAAAATAAATAGAGATAAATAAATACACGAAAAAGATGTTGTATAGAAGAAAAAACTTGAAGAATCGAAAAAATTGCAGGTAATAAAATAAAAGTCTCAAGAAAACATATAAAAACACAACCACACAGACACAGGCAATTCATTCATTTATTTTAGCGTGTGGTATAGAAATCTTGTTTGTGTGTGTGACGCTTCAAGGCTGCAGGGATTGAAAGTGGAAAGGTTAAGTAGCGTCAGGCAAACCAGGAACGAGTGCTCGCGAAATCGTGTGTGTTTTATGAGTATTGGTTTGTTTGTGCCAGTGGCGGCGGAGCGGAGTGAATAAAGTGGAAGGCTGGAGTAAGTAAGTAAGTAAGGGTGGAGGGAGGCTGCACCAGGAAGGGTTAAGTATATGTTCAAGCTTTCCAATACTGGGACACGTTTTTACCACGAGTTTTAGGTGTGATTAGACGATTTTATTGATATTAGGAAGGGTTTATGGAGGTCAGAAGATTAATGGCCAGAGTCTCTACTATTTCAATTCCCACATGAGTTTCTGAAGCTGTTTAAAATCAATAAATAATGAACTTAATAAATATAAAAATGCGTCTCACTACTGAAGGGGTTAACTGGAATAAAAAAAAAGTATATATAATAGAAAACAAAGTGAGGGAGTGAAAGTAGAGTATGGAGTGACGATTATGGAGTACCAGAGTGTCCCCACCATTGTAACTCCCCACATAAGTTTCTGAAACCGTATAAATTCGCCAAATAGCAAGAAGAATAGATAAGGAAAAATGCGTCGTGGTACTGAAGGGGTTGAAATAGTTACAGGGCGGACATGGAATAGTTCAAATTTCTATCACTTTCCAAGGTGTTAATGGCTGTGTTTCCCGCCACCTGCTTCCCACCTCCCCTTCCCTCCCTCTCCTCCCTCCCTTGCCTGGGCTCTCCTCGTCCCAGCTATTGTTTATTGGTGTTTTATTGCGGCCCACTCGCATATCACCGCTCGTAACGTTGTTTCTGTATTGAATATTCTGTGATTGCTTGCTGGTTTCCTTGTTGCAATGGTAGTGGTGGTGGTGGTGGTGGTGTGGTGTGTGGGGGGGGGGTGATGCGTGTTGTTGTTGTTGTTGTTGTTGGTGGTGGTGGTGGTGGTGGTGGTGGTGGTGATGTATATATTGATATCCGACACAGCTTACAGTAATTGAAATAGTAGTACATAACAGCATCAGTAGCAGCAGCAGCAGCAGCAGAAGTAGTAGTAGTAGTAGTAGTAGTAGTAGTAGTAGTAGTAGTAGTAGTAGCGGCAATCGAAGCACCAGTTACGGTTTGACGTACCATCGCTAACACTAAAGCAACGCTCCCTCTTACCTCACATCACCTCCTCCTCCTCCTCCTCCTCCTTTCATTCCTCTCTCTCTCTCTTTCGTTACCTTACATACGAGTATACATACTTCACACACACACACACACACACACACACACACACCGTCCACGTTATCATTATCCCCAGAAACCGCACCCACACACCCACACAGCTTCATCGCCGCCGCCGCCGCCGCCCACGCCTGCCTTGTGTTGCCCGGTGCCACCCCCACCTGAGCCGCGCAGGCCCTGGCACCACGGAACAGCCATCTCCTAGCAACGGGAGCGGGACGCGGTATATAGCTGGGGTCGCCTTTCATTCTCTTCAGTTCTCCGCGTGGCTGCCTTTGCTGCTGGTCTTGCCTCCTGCCCTCTCTTACTCCCGCAGCTGCCACGCGCCTCCTTGTTCCCTCCCTCCCGCCAAGTACAGAAGGAATACAGATTGTTGCTGCATACTGTTCTGAGTGGTGAATTGTTACTGCCAAGTGTCAAGGCTGTAGCTGTAACGAAGACTGGTCCACTGGCAAACACTGAGAGGCGGACGGACAAAGGGTAGTGCTTCTGTTAACGCAGTGCACGTCAATTTGCCCCACACCTTGTTAATTAAGTGCGTGAAGGTGACACTCGCTCGTGAATGAGGAAACTATGACTGTGAGAACGGAGGGGACATATAGAAGCATGCACGCAGCGACGCTCTTCACCCACCAAGCGTAGTACACATACATACACATACACACACACACACACACACACATCCGCACTCGTACACGCAATCACTGAGGAAACCATGTGGCAATTTGTTCATGTAACGTCACCTCCTGTCTGAGTCGCAATCCAGCTGCCCTTATCTTTCCGGTAAGTTCCGCCAGTTCCTCTAATCTGTTATGATCTTTTCCCGCATCCTCTCCTGAGCTGAGTGTTGATGTGTTAGTGGGAGTGGCTGGCGTGGTCTGTTTAGTATGTATTTCTGTGTCCAGCTGTCTTATATCGTACTCTTCCCGTGGTGGTTGTGGTGTGAAGTGAGTGTTGTGGTTGTGAGTGTGTTGTGTATTAGTGTGAGTGGCTGGGGTGGTGTGTTTAGTGATGAGTCTGTGTGTCCAGCTGTCTTATATCGTGCTCTTCCCGTGGTAGTTGTGGTGTGATGTGAGTGTGGTGTGTATTATTGTGGTTTGTTCCTTTGTGGTGTTGAGTTTGGTGTTGGTCTTAGCTTGTGTTTTAAGTTCTCCGTGTCTCATTTTCTAGTGGTGAGTGTGGTGAGTAATGGTGAAATGGTGTAGTTAGTATGGTGTTATACTCCTCTCATCCCTTCACGGTGTTGCAAGTAGTGATGACGTGTGGTGACAGTGATGTTACTTTGCTATGGTGTAAGACGATTATCGTGGTGTGAAGTGGTGACGGTGTGTGATGAGTGAACTGGGAATATTTGATGATGATTCTTTGATCTTTAATTAGTTTTATTCCAATGTTACGTTGTGAACTTTGTGTTGTTGTTATGGTGGTGGTGGTGGTGGTGTTGGGTGTGTGCAGGCGTGAAGCAGTGCGTGATGTGGTATTAAGTTCCGCGTGATGTAGCGTGTGTGTGGTGTTGCGTGGTGTGTGTGTGTGTGTGTGTGTGTGTGGCAGTAAAGGTGATATGTTCAGAGTACGTTAGGTTATGCAGTGGTGGTGTGTGGTACTGGTATATAATGCAGCTGTGTGTGTGTGTGTGTGTGTGTGTGTGTGTGTGTGTGTGTGTGTGTGTGTGAAAGGTCATCGCGTCAAATAATAATGAGTGTGGGAGTATTTTTGATTCCAACACTGTCACACTCGCCACTACAAAAATTATGACATGGTTTTGAAGTTCAGTCCGCCCATAGCGCTGAAATATTGCTGTGTGTGTGTGTGTGTGTGTGTGTGTGTGTGTGTGTGTGTGGATGGAGAGAGAGAGAGAGAGAGAGAGAGAGAGAGAGAGAGAGAGAGAGAGAGAGAGAGAGAGAGAGAGAGAGAGAGAGAGAGGGGAAGTCAAGGGTTTACTTTTTAGTTCAGTGTGTCCTGGAGGATCTAAGTTTTCTTTGCTTTTATTCAACAAACAACGATTTTTCACATACCTTCGTTCCTTTTTGTGCAGTGATGTGTTCGTTTTTTCTCTCTTTTCTTAGTGTTGCGCTCAAAATTGTTATACAAGACCTCCTCCTCCTCCTCCTCCTCCTCCTCCTCCTCCTCCTCCTCCTCCTCCTCTTCTTCTTCTTTCTCCTCCTCCTTCGGCTGTGAGAAACTGCATCTGTCTTTCTGTCTGTCTATCTGTCCCGTCTCTCTTCTGTCTGTCGAACTGATCATCTGTACTTTTTTACCTTTTTCTTTTTTACTCTTTACATTTTTCAACCGTCTGTCTCTTCAACTACCTTGTTTTTTTTTTTGTGTGTGTGTTTTTTTTCCTTCTTTACACTTCTGTCCTCCTATTAGACTGTCTATATGTCTGAAAGTGTTTATTTTCCTGCCTATCTGTTTGTCCGCCTGTTTATTTGTCTATTATATTTGTTTACTTGTTTATAAGTCTATACACACACACAGTCACTCTCTCTCTCTCTCTCTCTCTCTCTCTCTCTCTCTCTCTCTCTCTCTCTCTCTCTCTCTCGCGGTAGGGTCACCTGAGGGATCGAGGCGGGTGGTGGTGGTGGTGGTGATGGTGGTGGTGGTGGTGGTGGTGGAAACAAAAGACTGATGGTAGTGAAAGCCGCACTACTGTTGGAGTAAGTGACCTTTAGAGGGCCACTGATATCATCTTTAAAATCAACGCCTCCTCCTCCTCCTCCTCCTCCTCCTCTTTCTCATCCGGTTGTTTTTTTCCCGTTTTTCCTTTTCTTTCTATTGGTGTTTTGTTCTCGTCTTCATCTCTTCTTTCTCTTCTCTCTTCTTTATTTTTTTTTTTTTTTGTCTTTTCATGTATTTTTTTGGTTGATTTTCTAGTTTTCGTTTTTTTTTCTTGTTCGTGTTTTTGTTGTCTTCTTTTTTTCTTTCTTCTTCTTCTTCTTCTTCTTCTTCTTCTTCTTCTTATTATTATTATTATTATTATTATTATTATTATTATTATTACTATTATCATCATTCTCACCATCGTTGTTCCCTTTTCAGTCCTCCTCCTCCTCCTCCTCCTCCTCCTCCTCCTCCTCCTCCCATTATTTTTGTCATCTTCCTATTTTCTTTCCATCATCATCTCATCCCTCTTGTTTTCTCTCCATTATCCTTCTCATAAGTGACTCCAGAGAGAGAGAGAGAGAGAGAGAGAGAGAGAGAGAGAGAGAGAGAGAGAGAGAAAGAGAGAGAGAGAGAGAGACGCACACGCACACTGGTACCAGACAAAGAAGAAAGTATATTTTTACGTGTTTGTCATTTAAGTTTGATCTCAATGTTTTTTACCATTAATTTCCAAACTAGACAGACAGACAGACAGACGGACAGACAGGTCATTACAGGTTTATTCTTTATTATGTCACATCGAGTCAGTAATGAGACGTAAAAAGAGTTCCACATAATACACTACAATGCACAATAACTTCCTGACACGCTCAAAAGGGATAATATGTCAGTTTCTCCTTTTTGTTCCTCTTTTGTGTTCTATCGTGTCTGATCCTCCCTTTTTTTATCCCATTTTTATGTAACAGGAGAGAATTGACCTAAAAAACGCAAGGGATATGTCAGTTTCTCCTTTTGTTTCTCTTGTGTTCCTTTGTATCTGATCGTCCCTCTTTTGAATTTCTTTTATATCTCATTTTTGTGTAAGAGGAGAAAACTGGCCAGGAGTAACAAACATAATTAACTACTTTAGTACTGGGACACATTTTTACCATGAGTTTTGGGTATGACTAGACGATTTTATTATATGAAGGGCAGAAGATTAATGGCCAGGTCTTCACTGCTCAAATCCTTACTGGGACACATTTTTACCACGAGTTTGGGTATGACCAAACGATTTTATTGACATTAGGACGTGTATATGGGGGTCAGAAGATTAATGGTCAAGTCTGTACTATTCCTATCCCCTACATAAGTTTCTGAAGCTTTATGTAATCACTGAATAATAAGCAGAATGAATAGGAAAATGCGTCATGGTACTGAAGGGGTTAAAGAGTATGTAGTGTAGGCAGTGTCGTTGTACAGTGGTGTATAGTCGTCCATTAGTGGAGACATTAGAGTGTTTTAGTTAATCAAATGAGAAATACACCAAGCTTTTATCGGGATTTTGATGATAACTCTGGAAAATAGACTGAGGTTAAATTCCCTCACTTTTAATGCTAGTGGGGGAGGCTGGTCAAGGGAAGCAAAAACAATGAAAAATAAAAAGCATTCTAATTTGCCAGTCCTCTTAAAGAACAAAAGAATTACCCGAAAATCACGGATAAACGTCTTGAAACCTCCCTCCTCTTGTATAAAGTCAAGTTTACTGCACCAATATCCTGACATTCTGATATCCACGGAATGTTAATTAGAAAAACAACAACATATGTACTTCAGATTTTAGTAGATGAGTGGCTCCCAGCGCACGGGTTCGAATCCTGGCCACGGTACGAGGGGAGGTTTGGCATCCACTCGGGGTAACGGTTCCTAAATGGGTGGGTTTTTAGATAGGAGATCTCCTTTAGCCCATAAAATTCCATAAAAACCCCACATTTTATAAATAAAAATAAAAATGATATTTAACCCTTTGGTTATAAAAAAAAACTAAAAAATTATCATAATTTACAAATGATCTTTAACCCTTTGATTATATATATAAAAAAAAAATTTACCATAACTTACAAACAATCCTCAGAGATTTTATACCACCACCACCACCACCACCACCACCACCACCACCACCACCACCACCACCACCACCACCACCACCACCACCACCACCACCACCGCAGCCTCCACAAAGAAGAAATTCCTAAGATGTTCACGCGAGAGATTAAAGTCAAAAATAAATTCCCTTCCTGAAGATCCGCAT